>JAOUZG010041575.1:4415599-4426604 GCA_026289955.1 Argiope argentata
GATTTTTAAAAAGCATTGATACATCCAATTCTCTTTGGGACCTGGATATATGATTTAAGAGAGCCTGTTTCAAATATCAAGCGAAAAGTCCATGGTGCTTCTCTCTTTATATTTCGATAATTTCTGCTTTCGAACTGCTAACTGCCTAATCAGAAACTCTTTCCTTCAAGAACCTGATCGTTATTTCTCAATTCCCGATTCTCGGTATTAATGACTGGCGCTTAATTATTATTCGAAGTGTGGTTCGCTGTCTTCAACAGAGTCACGTGCTCTTTTCCTTTGTTCATTAAACTCTCATTAAAGTCTTCCGCTGTCGGATCCGGAGTCTCGAACTGCCTGACCCTCCCCGGTCAACGATGGGAGGTCACTTTTTACTTTTTATCCATTAATTTTCCATTTTTATCTTCGCTTT
Organism: Argiope argentata; assembly: GCA_026289955.1. Taxonomy (NCBI): domain Eukaryota; kingdom Metazoa; phylum Arthropoda; class Arachnida; order Araneae; family Araneidae; genus Argiope; species Argiope argentata. Next base: position 4,416,012 of record JAOUZG010041575.1, read on the forward strand.
ATCTGCAGATATCTGTTCAAAATCTGAAATTTTAATTTTCTTTTTTTTATATAAGTTTCCTTTACCCTTGATAGCTCTGCTATTTATCAAGTTATTTCCATATTTTTCAGCTTGCATCCAAAGGCAATTTATTTTCCTTTCTTTTTTTTATCTTAAATATTCACAGACAAATTCTATCGAATGAAAGTAAGGATTCAGTGGATAATTGGCTATTTCTTACCAAAGTTACTTTGTATCTTAATAAAATAATCATTTGTTAAATAATATCATGTCAAAACGATGTTATTTTGGGAATGAGCGTCAACAAAAATCCTTAGGCGAAAAATTGAAATTTTAGTATCTGCTCGAACATCTCAAAAAATCAGCTTTTAATAACACTTTGCCATTGCATTTACAAAAGCTTTGATTTTTTTTAAAAAGTCAAGGACTACAGCCAATAAAATATAGAAAAATGTCATTTTGAGCACGTGATTATATGAAATGAAATAAATAGGAAATAAGGTATTTTTCTTAACAATAAATGCGAGACAATGTTTTTTATGATAATTTGCAATACTTAAATGACTCATTCAATGAAACAATTAAAATGAATCAAAATATAATTTTACTTGCACGAGCACGTGGTGCTTCGCCGTTCGAGAAATGATGTTTTGACATGATACATTGAAATATGCTTAGCAGATTTCATTTTAATCTTTTTTTTTTCAATTTAACATTTCAAGAATCGTAAGGTTCAAAATGAGAGTAAACTTAGTTCAAAATATTAAAATACGTTAAATTACTATTAATTAAAAATAGAAATATATATATATATATATTTAAAAATCTTATTTTCATGCTTTTTTGCAACGTCTCTTTTAAGCCTACTGCACCATAGTTTTAATCTGCCTTGACTTGTATAAAAAGACGAATTTTATTAAAAGATCAATAGAATTTTGTGGGATTAGAACTGATTTTAAATATAAATTCGAATTGAAATTTATCATCTTAATTTTGGACCTATTCGTGATTTGGACATACTGTTCGAAAATATCATTTTGATTATGTATGCTAGTTCTTGAAAATATAAGGTATTGGGATTTATAGCTACAATGGTTTTTATCCCCGGTTTCCAGAAGTTAATTAAAAAATCTTGTCAATAAACAAAAAAAACACGCACAAAAAACAAAAAACAAATTGGAGTTTCACTCAGTTAACAGTTAAAAGCAGTTCCACAGGTGCAAAGTATGCTAGTAGTTATGAATGTTTTCAAAATTCAAAGAAATCCAATATTCCTAAGAAAATATCTTTGCTTTTGTAGCTGAATTCTGAAACGATTTTTTTGTCAAATGTTGCGTTCCTTAAATTTAAGTATAAAACATAATTGTTTCATGAATTTTCATATTTTTTAATACAAAGAGATATTTTTCATATTTTAGATAGATTATTAGATGCAGTAGATTTGCACACCTCAAGTAGTGGTTATTTATGATGATGTGGAAAAACATCAGAATGTTTTTTGGTTTGTTTGTTTTTTAATGAAAAGTAAAATCTTGTGTGTTTTTTTGTATTTTTTCCTATCAACCACATCCATTTCCTGGTTGATTTCAAATTTTATTAATTAAAAATAAAAATTTATGTATTTAAAAATTTATGCGATTAAAATTATTTACATGCTTATGTGACTAAAACGGCAAATAAATAGAGGCCATAATTTTGAAATTATTTGTCAAACATTTCTTTAGTTTTTAAATAATTTTATTTCTAAATTCTATGATTCTAATTCTATGAAAAGAAAAAGCATGTTATTTTCAATAATCTTACGTTTAATTGAACGAATCAAAAGCTCTGTTATTTGCAAACAATATAAAATATTTTAACTTTAATAAGATCGTTTTATTTTAATTTTTGTAAATTACTTTTCTTTTTGTGTGTGGCAATCAGTGAGTTCTATTTTTATTATGCCTTATAGAATACTTCAGGATTAGCATGATGCTAATCATATCATTCTGTATTTGAACCTTTCTTCTTTAGAATTATGAATATTCATAAAAGTATTATTTTAACTCCATAAATGTATTTAAAAAAATTCTTAATCATATATAATTCTTCAATTTACATTTATATGAAACTAATCGACTTTTTTTTTCTTATTTTTCTAGGTAAGTATATTTTGTTGTCTTCATTCAATTATCAAAATTTCCATCCGTGATTGGTGAGTCATCATTATTTCTTTTTCTTTTGTTTTTATGATATTCATCAATTTTATGTAATATTTTAATTGCTACAAAATAATTAACGAAAACGTCTGAGGAGTAGTAGTTTTTTTTTCCAATGATTTGCTATGCTTTAATTTTAGCTTGCGTGTTCATCTGGCAGGGGAAAAAAGTTCCGATGTTTTTAAAAAAGTATTTAAGATTCAGAATTTTACTTTAACAACAAAAAATATTTTAATTCTTGTTCTTAAAAGACAGTTTATGCATCAATTAAAGCGAACGTTACACATTAATTACAGGGGATACTCTATTAGATAAAGAAATAAAAATGTATAAATATTTATGATTTTTGTTTCTTTTTATTTTCATTTAATTGTCTGTTAATGGAAATAGCTGAGTCTAAGCTTCCATTATTGAATAATATATTAGAAAATTAGGGAGGTTTTTTTGTTTAAAAAATTAATTTTGAACTGCAGATATCTAAATTTATAATATTAAAAACATTCATATATTTTTTTACTTGTTAACAATTTTATACTTTAGAAACAAATCTTCTGATTTGTTCAAAAATTTTATTCAATTCAAAAATAAGATTTTGAAACTTTACAAATTCACAAGTTTGCACATATTACAAATAATATGCCCACTGCGAATCATTTGATCAAATTAAATAATTAAATGGAAAATAATAATTTAATAATTTGTCTTTTTAATTCTTTTTGAGATGTTGACGAAACTGAAGCGCTTATTAAAGGAATTACTAAATGGAAAATTATAATTTATTAATTTGATTTTTTTTTCATTCTTCTTGGGGTAAGTGAAGAAACGGAAGCATGCATTATCCCTGAATAATAAAAAATAATCTGAAAACACCATTTTGTATACCTGATCAATATTTTATGGGGCACTAAAAATGATCCTAGATTCAATTCGGTGCACAAATTTAACATCTATAGTTTAACCTGTTAAATTTTGAATCCAATCCAATCCAATCCTCGATATGTACTTTCTGAAATACATAAACGAAATAACTTAAAGATTCAATATATCAAGATTTACTCTATTGAATCTTTGAGATAAAGAGAACTCAAAGATTCAATAGAGTAAATATATTAAATTTGGTATGGGATTTTGCACTACAAATGCAGTTTTGTGTCAAAATTTTGTTCCAATTGGTTTCAAAAGTCGTGTATAAAACTCAAATTCGATTTTTGGATTCTTTTAAAGACTCCAGCGATTAATCGCCAAAGCTGAGATGATAAATCCAATAAAAATGCTAAACTTACGTTAGCATTTAGTATTACTCAACTATTGTACGTCATTGTCATAAATTTATTAGAGAAAATGGGAGAAAGTTTTGGATATACTATTTCCGTTCATTTCTTTCAAAATTACAGCCAGAATGAAAGTTTCAATAATCTATTATATAAAACAAAAGTGTACGTTAGCAATGGAAAATTTCGGCAATTTTTTTAATGAAATTTTTAATTTTTGAGATTATATAACCATGAAATTCATTGACAACTCTGTTTTTGTAACAGCATAATTTTGATGCTCGTATTATTGAGTGCTTGGAAATTTTTCAAGCAGTTGAAAGAAGTATCTAATAAAATGGTACTTAACCTTGCGCAATGATACGTGTAACGTGTGTTCGCCAATTAAAGCAGTTCCACAGCTACCCCTTTTAAAGGCCTTTTTTTTTTCTTCTTCATTTATCAAGAACTATGTACTAACCACTCCAGATTGCCTTGTTGCCATTAGCGAAGACAAAATTCCTGTCTCTGTATTATGGGAAACAGGGAAAAAAGTTTGGGGGGACAGAGAGGGGAGGTGGGAAGTGCAAGCAAGGATTAGGAAGCGACAAATGAGGGTAAAAAGAACGGTGACAGCAGTTAAAGTGCAGACGATATTTTTGTGCCTTTCGCGCCAGAAGACTGATATGGCTCCCGCTAGAAACAGAACCATTAAGAATTTCGGCGCGTAATGGCCGAGAAAAGTTCCTGAAGAATTCCATCCGGGCACTCTATCTCATTATGGCGTTTCTGCCCGCCTCCAACCACCCTCTTTAACAAAGATTTTATTTAAATGCGTCCCGTAACAAGGCCTGCAAAGAATGCGTCCCAAGTAGTTAAGACCAGTTTCGTCAATCAGTGATGAGTAGAAACCGGATGAGTTGCCAAGATAAATTGGAACTTTCGCTTTTGGGTTTTAAATGGGATTTGTGGGAAAGAGATTCCATTCCAAAAGACTCTTTTTTTTTTCTTTCCGTCAAAAAGACTTTTTTCCCAAGTTTTCTTTTATCCTTCCAGTATTCTTTTATTCTTTTTTTTTATTATAAAATACTTTTTAAGTGAAATAGTTTAGAAGAAGTGAGGGTGAGAGTAGGCGGATTTTATAAATTAAAATTAAGAGAGCAGATGAATGTGTCTTGAATCAAAGATGATTCCAAAAATCGCCGAAAATGAAAGAAAAAAAAATGTTATACATGATTTGCCCCAAAAAATATAAAGCCATATTTTATAAATAGTTTCTACTACTCAAGATACTTGCTAAAGTTGCTACTCTACCACTCAAAAAGAAAAAAAAAGAAAACAGTGTATAACTTTATTTATGGAAATTGAATTGTATATTCACATCATCAGTGAAAAATACAAGATAAAGCATGGAAAATGTCCACAATATCCATCCATTTATGCTTTATACAGAAATGAATGATTTTTTTTCTTGATATTAATAATGAAGTGTAATTTTTAACTAATAAGGAATGGTTTCCTCCAAATTTTCTTTCATACTTTATAATAAAAGTGGCATCTCTCTCTCCAAATAAAAATTAGGGACATTGAGTGAAATTGGAATACTTTGCATGACATAGGCAATAAACTGTTAGGAATTATTGATTTGTCATGAAGCTGGCATTTTTAGCTAGTTTATCCCCTGAACTCTGGCGATTAATTATTAACATGCAGGTATTACAGAAGTACTTAAAAACCAAGTTTTGTTCCTCCAAATTTTCTTTCATTCTAATAAAATGGATATTATCCACAATATCCATCAATTTATGCTTGATACAGAAATGAATGATTTTTTTCTTGATATTGATGATGGAGTATTGTATTTTTTAAATAATCGAGAATGGTTTCCCCCAAATGTTCTTTTACACTCTAATAAAAGTGGTATATCTCTATCCCAATAAAATGAGGGACCTTGAGTAAAATTGGAATACTTTGCATAACATTGGCAATCAGTTGTTAAAAAATATTGAATTGGTGATAACTGGCATTTCTAGCCAGTTTATCACCTGAACTCTTGTGATTAATTATTAACATGCCGTTAATACAAAAGTACTTAAAAACCAAGTTTTTATTTCCCCCCTGCATTTTTTCCCTACCGAATGAAATCAAAATTTGTCTGAAAATTAAGTCTTAATATCACATCCTAAATTTCTTTTACTTAAGTTGTGTTAATTGTTTCTACTCAAATGCGAAAGTGACAGGTGATCAATCCTTTAACAGATTTAAATCAAAATTTGATAAAAATCTAAATTTTCAATTTTTATCTTGAGTACAAATTTTATGTACTTGGCTCTTTACGTTTTAAAGTTGTCGAGTCCACTTATATAGCTATATTTTTCCATCCAATTGATTTTCCAATTGATTTTCTAGTTAATTTCGTAGATATCCACACATTTGGTCTACGCCCTTTTCCTACCAAATGAAATGAAATGAAATCAATCTATAATTAAATCTTCAGTAATCCATTTTCCATATCAAGGAGAAACATCCGTAAATTTATGTATCCATCACAAACTGGTGGATATAATTGAGAATATTGTCCACTCTTTGTTCTGTTATTTCATTGAGGGTGAATACTTAACACTGTTTCCATAAACAAAGTTGCTCTGGGGATCTATATTTAAATTTATTTCCATTAGCAAAGTTGCACTGAAGATGTATATTTAACTTTATTTCCATTAGCAAAGTTTCTCTGAGAATGTATATTTAACTTTGTTTCCATAAACAAAGTTGCACTGAGGTTTTGTATTTAATTTTATTTCCATAAACAAAGTTGCACTGAGGTTTTGTATTTAATTTTATTTCCATAAACAAAGTTGCACTGTGGATGTATATTTAACTTTATTTTTCCATCAGAAAAGTTGCACTGAGGATGTATATTTATCTTTATTTACATTAGAAAAATTGCACTTTGTGCCTATTCTTGAAAAATAGCAATTTTATAGAAGTTTCAACAAGTCTTTTATAAATCAAAAGCTGCTTTAAATGCAGTTTGATAAAACTTCAATAACGATTTGATACATAAGTCAAGTTTAATCAACATATGTTATCAATTAATTTTTTAAGTAATTTTGTAATTGTAAACTAATTTTTGTGGGTCCCTTGTTATTTTCTAACTGTTTAGAACGAACTGATGATGCTATCTGAGTTCGATACTACTATCTGAAGCATGAACATTCTTGTAATTGAAATAGAATTTTTTTTTCTCATCTATCCTAACAAATAAACATAAATCGAATAATATATCATATATCTAAAATTTTTGAAACAATTTAGTAATTTTTTTTTCTTTATTACATTTAGATGTAAATTTGACGAAATCAATTTTGATATCTAAAATGCTTCGATACATCATTTGATCATAACATAAAATTATGCTGTATTATTTTGATTTCCGCTGTAATCAACAAATTACTTTAAATCAATCAATACTTTCTTGTCGAAAATTTGAAGCTGAGGAGGTAGTATCGTTGGTTGTTACCGTCTTGTGCAGAAATGAGGTCTCTTGTACAAAAACAGCCAAAAAAAAAAGCGTACATTATTTTTCCAATAATTCCTTTCAATTTAAACAACTTGAAACCTTTCCATTTACTTCGGTTTATTTTGTTTAAAAACGGTAAAGGAAAAGCTCATCTATGAGAGAGAGAGAGAGAAAAAAGAAGAAAACAAAAGAAAAAGTTTGCTCAATTCCAGCTTCCAATTTAAACAATCATTGGAGAAAAGCTCTCAAAGGTTCGAATTTCAAATCGAAAACGAAACCCAGGATTTCAGAAGCAGATGATTACGGCACAAGCTTTTGTCGTTATTTCAACGTGTGCGGTGGCCACTTAAATAGAAAGCGAGCCTTTTGTTTGTAAGTATTTGTGGAAGCGAGGGTAGTAAGATCAGAGTGCGGTTGAGGCAAGCCTAAAAAAATTGATATATGTATATATATATATATATGGCGGAAACAGAGTACAAAAACGATATAGGTCTTTCGACCTAAGTGTCAGTTCCACCCTCCGATTTTTATTCTTATACTTCCCTCTTTCCCTCTCCTTCCTTGCGTGTCATTTTTCATCTTCAAGTCATAAATCATATCACTCCCCCCAACCCCCTTCCTTTATTCGGCTGCTTGGAATATTTTTAAGCTCCATGTATTTCTCTAAGCTGTGTGAAAGAGCACTTTTGTGCTTTAGATGAGCGACTTCCAGACAAACACACTCGTTCGAAGACTGTGAAATGAAATCCAATTAAAAAGTAGTTTGGAGTCCATCCTTTGAGTTTAGATATCCATCGAACTTGGCAGGACTAGGTTTTATATCCTTGTTATCTTTATTTTGATGAAGTGTGAGAATTTTTAATTCCGTTCGGATGATTGTAATTTTTCTGCTCTTGCTTTCTAAAATTTAAAAAAAAGCAATATCTGCTAATCTCTGTAATTTAAAATAAAGTAGCTAGTAGCTGAGTCTTGTGAACTCTTCTTGCATTTATAGTTGTTTTAAGATGCATATCTACATCGAAACTTTTTGAAATAGGTACAGTGGAAGAACTTTCTTTCGTCGATAGTGATTAAGCTCATAACAAAATATATTTTGGAAGTGATATGTTTTCTTTATGTTCATAATTTTTTGAAGTCGTTTTTCTGCTCATCAGTAGAGTATGGTTTTTCATAATCACAGATTACCTTACACTCAATTTACTGTCTTACATCTGCAGTTTTCTTTACAATCACTTAATTGAGTGTCTTACATCCTCAGATTACCTTACACTCACTCAATTACTACCTTTCATCTTCAGATTACCTTACACTCATTTACTATCTTGCATTTACATATTACCTTACACTCACTTACTACCTTGCATTTACATATTACCTTACACTCACTTACTACCTTGCATCTACAGAATACCTTATACTCACTTACTACCTTGCATCTACAGATTACCCTACACTCACTTACTACCTTGCATCTACAGATTACCCTACACTCACTCACTACCTTGCATCTACAGATGACCTTACACTTATTACTTGGCTGTTGAACATCCACTTATTACCTTACGCACATTTACTTACTACCTTATATACCCAGATAATCTTATTCTTACTACCTTATATTCACGGATTACCTTACACTTACTACTTTACACTCAGATTACCTTATACTTACTACCTTACCCTCAGATTACCTTACATTTACTACCTTACACTCAGATTACCTTACACTTACTACTTTACACTCGGATTACCTTTCACCCACTCACTTACTACCTTACATCCACAGATTACTTTAAACTCATTTACTTATTATCTTATATTCAAATATTACCTTAAACTCACTTATTTACTACCTTACACCCAACGGATTATCTTGATTCTGAATATTTAGAGCTAACACAGCATTCCAAGTCGTGAAACCGCAAGCGCAACATTGCGCTGCTATTCGTTAATATTCTATGAATTTTCGTTTGCACATTCTACGTATCCATTCTCAATTTTCAATTGAATCTATACTTTCGCACGTTGTTTGATCTTAAAACAAATTCATAAAAACCAATTTATTTTTCAAGGAAAAAACTCTTTAAATGCTCTTTCGTAATTATTCAGCAACCTTTAATTGACTATCTTAATGCAATATTAAAATTCCAGTTCCCTTTCCAAATAGAAGGTTTTGGATCTTATTCTACATGAAATGAACTTCTTAAATTTCGAGTCATTTCAGTGCCGAGGACTTTTTTCTCACTTCTATATTTGTCATTACTTGGAACCTAATTTCTTAATTAGAAGACTAAATAAGATTCTTTGTGCCAACGGAAGGTCGTAGGACTGACCTTTCATTCACGGGTGTGTTATTGCCCTCATCCTTGAAGATGATTTCCTAAAATGGATAGGGATCATCTAATATTAGTTGTCTGATATCACATTTGACGTTGACTCTTAGACAGCAGAAGAATCATGATTCTGTTCCCAGAGAAGTGCTTTATTTCCTCTTCATTTAATATTGAAAGAACTCTTGCTTTCAGAAGGGCTTTCAGCCTTGTTTCTAAATAGTAATATTTATCCAAGATTCGTAATATGATAAGGTTATGATATGAATAAAATGAATGCTATTATAAATTTGATAAAACAAATCCTGAAAAAGAATTTTAAAAAATTGCAAAAGTAATACATAATTTAATTTTTTTTTCATCATAAAGTTCTATTATGTAATGCTCTATTATTATGGCAGTTACTTTCGTAATTGTTTATTTTATTTTATTTGATCCTGTATCTGTATTATCGTATCCATAAAATACATCCAAACAATAAAAGTCCTATTATATAATTTTTTTATAAGATTCATATTTTGTTTTCCTAATGTGAGGTACAAGAAAATAAAATGTTACATATATATATAAAAAAAAATCTTTTTATTTTCTACCTGACATGACATTTATATTAATGCAAAAAATAAAAAGATACAAAATTAAGGACTTTTAAAATAAATTCTAATTTCATTTCTGTTACATACGATAACATAGATTTTCATGGAATGTTCAGGCTTCTTATTTCATATCTAATGATTCTATTTCCAAAAATTCAAATTAGCTTTAAAGTTTCGTGATTTTTTTTTCGGATCTTTCAGCAAAGATCATAAAGAGGTCTGGAAATCATAAGAAAATCTTAACAAATCAGCATTTTTTTTTCTATTGAAATATCCCGAAAACGATTTAAAAAAATCGAATGTTCTTCCTTGGCACATCCTAAAGATACTGTGCACACTCCAAAATTCATATTCCACTGTGTAATTTCCAAAATGCCATAACAAAATAAAGGATTTTCAAAATAAATTCTAATTTAACTTTTGTCACACACAATAACTTATAGATTTTCGTGGAATGTTCAGGCTTCTTATTTCATATCGAATGATTCTATTTCCAAAAATTCAAATTAGCTTTAAAGTTTCGTTATTTTTTTTTTCCGGATCTCCCAGCAAAGATCATAAAGAGGCCTGGAAATGATAAGAAAATCTTAACAAATCAGCATTTTTTTCCTATTGAAATATCCCCAAAACGATAAAAAAAATATCGAATGTCCTTCCTTGGCACATCCCACAGATACTGTGCACACTCCAAAATTCATA
>JAOUZG010041575.1:4426614-4441705 GCA_026289955.1 Argiope argentata
CACAGATACTGTGCACACTCCAAAATTCATATTCCTCTGTGTAATTTCCAAAATGCCATAATTGAACACAAAACTCGCCAAGGAAATGAAAAATTCCTGAAAATGACGAGAGTAGAATTTTTTTGTAGCTACCGTCTCCCCTCCCCACCATATGAGGAAAATAAAAATCGCGTCATAGTACTGTGTGCCGCCGTGTCATTTACTGTTAACGCGTGGAACAAAGCTCTTCTCTTTGCCTCGTCCCCTATTTAATATCGTCTGCGCCATTCTAATTCGTCTTCCAAAGAATTTTTTTCCCCCGGTTTCTTCTTTACCCCATTCATACCGTTTCTTTACACAGGCACCCAGTTTCGACGGCAGTTACCGTTTTTTTTTTTTTTCAACAATGAAAAAAATAATGAAAAGTGAAATAAAAAGGCCTGCCCATCGTAGGGTGGCTTCGTTTCACATTTGATGTGTAGAGCACTTTATTCTTAACTGCCTCGCCATAAAGGTCGGTTATATTTCACTTTAAAAAGCACTTCGGTTTCATTTTGTTTCTTTCATTTTTGTTCCGAATGAGTGTTTTTTTTTCTTTTTAAAAGCTTTTCGGTAATATTTAAAAGAAATGTTCAGTTGTATGAAAGAAATGAAGCTGATAAATGTGAAATTCAACCTTAATAGCTGAGATTTCAAAATGAATTATATTTTATCACCATACACGCCGGAGTACAGAGTCTGTGAAATAACTTTACACAGATTCAAAATCGTGGTAATTGTTTTGTTTAGTTTAGAAACTTTTGCACCTTTTATACTCAGTCATTTAGAATTATTTAGAAATTCCGTGACATTTTTTTCCCTCCTTCCTTTCAAATTGTTTTCTAAGCTGCTTTCAGAGTATATTTTCGTGGATAATTTAGATGTTATCTTCATCGATGCATACGATTGATAACTAAAAGATCGGAATGTAACATTTTTACCGTCCTTACAAGAAATATAACCCAGAATATTTCACCGACGGAAATCAAACTGTTATTCATAATGTTATAAATTTAACAATTGGCTTGTTATAATTTTAAAAACACATTAATACCACATTCTTCCCCTTAGATTGCGTGAATATTCTGAATGTAAAAACAAAAGAACATAGTTGCAGTTTTGGTCCATAACATTAATGACTTCCATTACTTTTTCAGTGTGCCCCATAGAAAGAAATAGAGATGGATTACCATGTTTTTATCAAAATAAAAGATATTCGCCGTATGTTTTGTCACGTTATGATAAGTAAAATGAATATCGTTTGCAAAAATCACGATTTGAATGAAAAATGAGTTTCTGTTATGACTGGGCCTTTCTGGTTATGCATGTTTTATTTTTCTTTCTCTCTTTTTTCTTTTTTGTAAAGCATTTTGATATTGGATTTTTTTAATGCTTGTATTCTTGCATTGTTTTGTCTTGCTGTCCTCTTTCATATTATGTATTCAGTGAATTAAAATTATTATGCACTAAATATACGTTATCAAATGCATTAAAGTTATTGGTATCGACGTTCTTATCTAAAACCTCTTAAAATTATATTTTAACATTTATTTTTCTAGTTTGTCATCAATATATATATATATATATATATATAATCTTTTTTATTATTTAAATTGACTCTAAATTTTTCATAATATGCGCGTGAAAATATTTAGAACAACATTGTGGTGTTCATTTTACGAAAATCACCGGCGCCGACTACATTAACTCAATATACTTTTACCTATTTTCGGAATAATATTAATCTATAATTGATATTTTAATAACAAATCATTCCTGTTCTTTGTTATATTAAATAGACGTCCTCAATAATTCAGAGTAACGCTTAATGAAGCATTGTATGTCGTTAGGTAAAATTTCAGAGTTATTATGAGTCTATTATGACACTTTCTGTTGCACACAAAAAAGTGAGAAACTAAATTATTTATCCTTAGATCATCATTTAAAGCATATGTACATTTTTAGCGCTTTGTAATTAAATTTTAGTTTTCACATTTAATTAAAATTCCCTTCCTTTCATAAATTTGAAAAACACGATTATAATAAAATCGATGTACCACAAATTACAGTGTGCGCAAATTAAAAAGCGTATTCATTGTAAAATAAAAACGGGAATGAAATTTTCCCTTGGGATTAATGCCCACATAAAGAAATTTGACTTTGACTTGGAATTAATTTCAATTTCATCATAACAATCAACATATTATTATAGATGATGTATTAAATAAAATTTTAAAGGAAAGTTTAAAGGTTGAGAAAAATGGTAAGGCAAGATAATTTAAAAAAATATGATAAATTTTTAAATATCGCAAAAATAATATTTTTATGAGAATATTTTATAAAAACATATATCTGAAAAATACCAAACGATCAATTTATTTTAAATGAAATTCTATGTTATTAACATTTTATAAAAATATTTGAAATTATCAAACGATTATTTAATTTTAAATGAAATTCTATTTTCGTAACATTTTATAAAGATATACCTGAAAAAAAAAAACTAAACGATTATTTAATTTTAAATTCTATTTTAATAAAAATTTATGAAAGTGTATCTGAAAAATTCTAAACGTGTAATTAATTTTATACTAAATTCTATTTTAATTATCTTCTGAGTTTTGAAAAATTAATATAGGCATCTACTTTTCTTGTGTATAAAATTTTAACTACAATGGACAAAACCTACAGTTTTGCATAAAAAACATATAAAATATTCACCTTAACTTTACATGCAGAAATAATATAAACTCATTTTTTTAAAAATTAGAATGCTTAAGCCATTAACATTAATGGACAAAAGTGTTTCGTTTTCAAAATCACGTCGCTATTTGAAATAAGTTAAAGAAAAAAATGGAATGCATTCTTATTTACTTTAATTATAAATTACTTAAGCACTTGTAATTAAAATGGCTAGTGAAAATGTCGGAAGAAAGTTTGGTCAAACCTCTTGAAAGAAGTCTTGATTGGTTGAAATAAAAATGTCTGCTTTTTTGGCCAGCATGTGAAGGAACTGGCAAATCGGAAGTTTGGAAAAAAATAAAGTGGTAAAGGCTTTTCGTTTTATTGTTAATTCGTTACGATAGCTGCAGCAGAGCGTGAAGCAGATTTTTCTGACTATTTCTTGGTTTTGTTATGTGAAATTTATTCTTGATTCTGATCGCTTAATTTAACAGTGATCGGGAAAAAGTAAAACAGAGAACAAAAACGAAATCTGAGTTTCTGGAATAGTTTTTTTTTCTTTTTTCTTTCTCTCTCTTTCTTTTTGGAAAAGTAGAAGCCGGCTCTCTCTGCTGCCAAATCTTTTGAAAGAAACAAATATAAAAGGATAGCTATATTTAGCAGAATTGAAAAGGATTATTTTCTGCTAATTTACTGTCGTAATTAATTCCATTGATTTTTTGAAAGTGAATATGGAAATAAAAAAGTGAACCTGTTCTAATGAATGATTATTTGAAATGGAAAAGTAGATACTTTTTATTCAGAGGAATTTTCTCCGCATTCTTTGCCCTGAAAAAAAAAGATTTTATCTCTCGTTAATTGTTTTTGATGCTAACAAGATTTATATGTTCTTACTCGGGGGATTTTGAGCTGAAATTAAGATTTAAAATCTGATTTTCGTAATAATGTTGCTCGAAAATTAAATATTTTCTAAATAAATAATTACATTTTAATTAAATCTTTATAAAATCTAATTATTCATTATGCTATAAAATTACTTATATTAGGATTAGAATAAATATAAAATTGATAATTCTCATGCATTTAAATTTTGTAGGTGATTTGAACAAGCAATAAATCATTTAGTGTAGACACTAGTTGCACTATACTCAATTTGAAATTATTTCATTATTGGTTAAATTTCTTAAAAAATATTTATAATATTTTATATTTACTTATATAATTGACGAAATAAATATTTTTTTATTAACTTGAGTCCGCAAGTTATTTTTAAAAAGTTCTCAGATGATTTGTAGATTGTGTAGTCTGATTTCAGTAATAATATTTCGGGAAAATTTAATGATTTCTAGATATCTAAATATTTAAACTTTAATTAATTATTTTCTATTATGTAAAATAATTGCGTTTGTTGATTAATATTTGCTATAAAGTAATTTATATCATGTATTAGATATAAAAGTTATTTTTCGCATGTGTTAAACATAGAATATTATTTGAATATGTGTTAAATAATCTATTGTAAAGGCCAGTTGCATTTTATTTAATTTGAAATTATTTTATTATTGGTTAAATTGCTTTAAAATTATCCACTATGTTTTAACTTTATTTAACTAATCATATAATTTTGTATTAACTTGAGGGTGCAGGTTTCCCTCTCCCCCCCCCCCAAAAAAAATGTACTGATGATATGATGCTTGTGTTGTTTCTAATGGTACTTGCCATGGACAAGCGTGCTGATGGCCGTCAGTGATTTTAAGCCGAATGAGCGTCTCTTGTTTTTGAAGTAGCGCCAATTAAGGCGAAGAGTGCGACTTAACTACTCACTTTGCACTTTCACTTGCTCAGCCCCTTTTTGCAGGGGGGGGGGGGCATTCACACACCTTACAGATAGAACACAGAACAACCGGGACTCGAACTCTGGACCCCCAGAACCCGGGGAGACGCTTTGCTCCATGTCAGGACTATTAAAAATTCGTATTCGTATTTTTGTTTTCATATTTATTTTATGAGTTCTGTTATATTTTATTATGATTAATAGAAATATTAACAGCTTTAGAAGCGTTAATATATCACTTTGCTAACATTCTTTTTGTAAGTGTGAATCATGCATTTGTAAAATATATTGTACAAATTCATAGACGTTGGAATAGCTAACGTATAAGAAACATCATCGTTTGATAATTTAACTATAAACTTGAAGTAGTTAAAATAATATTATTAAAAACGAATGCATTGGTGTGTATTTGTAATATATGCAAATGAAGGAAATCAAATTATACGACGTTTTACTATTCCAAAGTCTAATCCAAAATCACTAATTATTTGAAGAATTTTTTAAAAAGAAATGAAAAATCTAATGAAAAAAGTTACTTCTATTCTTTAAGATAACAATATTTGAAGAATGCAACCATCGCTTAAGCCTTTTTTATTCTTGTATTATCATTCTTTTCAGAGCAGCAATCAGACGAGGTGGAATGCGAAATACAAATGGCGCCGTGAGTTGAACTGTAACTGTAACTACTTTCCATCTGTGGATTTTCGATCTTTTATTGGAGGGTATTATTTGAAAACGTGAGGTTAGGTCGGAAACAGTTCAAGAATTGAATTCGGCCCTTTCACCGTTTTATGATAGCCTTTTCCGCAGATAAGGCGGCCATTATCGACCACGAAGGCCGCTAAAGAAACAATTTCGTGTTATTTCAGCTTTTGCCGAATGGGACTTTGAAGATAAATCGAAAGGTAAAAGAGCCATTCCACTCAAGTTTTTGGTTTGATTTTCATCGCTCTTACAGAATTCTAAAGGATTTGATGAGATTACTTTTCTGGAAAGTTTCATTGCGGAGTTTATAATAATAATGTATCATGTTGACGGAACTTTGCAATCGTGAATTTAGGATAAGCATCTTTTGAGAATTCTGCGCCTTTCGATTAATATTTGGAAAATTAAAAAGTTCTATGCCTTTCGATTAACATTTGGAAAATTAGAAATGTGTACTTTTTTTCAGTTAATATTTGAAAATAAGGTTTTACGCTTTTCAATTAATATCTGAAAAATAAGGAAGTTTTACGCTTTTTAATTAATATTTTAAACATAAGGATAAGATAGAATATATCTGTCACCATATAAAATTATATACCGAATCATTATTATAAGAATCATTCGAAAAAAACCACATATATCAAGATTTACCTAAAACTAATCATTGGGAATATTGGTGTTTCATTTCAGTTAATAATTTTAGGTCCATTATGACGTAAAATTGTTTAATATTAAATCCATGTTTATTAATTTTATTGAATTGTATATGCTGTTTTCACTGTATACATGAAATCAGTCTATAACATCATAGCATCCTCTCCTGTCTGCGAAAATTTCTATTTTTCCTATGTGTTTCGCCGCATTAGAGCAAACAGAAATAAAAAATCCAATCATTTGTAAATATTTACAAAGCGTTTTAAACATTATCTTCTCTCTTATAGCTCTTGTCACGGACAAGTTCGCTGAGGTAGTCAGCGGTTTTAAACCAAATGAGAGTCTCTTTTTCTTTTCTTTTCTTTCTTTCTTTCTTTTTTTTTTTTTGAAGTAGCCTTAACTAGGGCCAAGAGTACTACTTAGCTACTCATTCATCACATTCTCATCCACAGCCCCTTTTTACAGGGCAGCACATTCACACACCTCACAGATAGAACATAGAGGAACAACCGTACCCTAACCGGAACTAGAACTTGGGACTTTCATCCAAGGCGCCTGCGTTTTTTAAACGTTTAAAAGTTTTTAAATGCAGAAGAATGCTTGGCCGTCCTGCATAAGTTTCACTTGATCGCGCTATAGGCACAAGAGTTTAAAAGCGTAAACGTGCAGTTTCTGTTTTCTAAATTTCGACAAGGTAACTTCAATTTTTCCTCATCGTTTAAAAGCCACATTTCTTAAATGCGGCTTATTGCATTTGAATGTTAATGTTACGTTTATTAGTATTATTATTTGATTTTAAAAAGGTTATTTTTTGAATAATGAACGTATGAGAAGTGTTCCATTCTTCTAATTTGAAAGAAATAATATTATAATATTTACTTCACCTGATAAAAGTTTCTGCAATCGACTTTAAATAAATAACGATGACTTTTCTGTGTCTTAGCATTATTAAAAAATAATCATATATGCATTTTGGGTCAAAAACGTCGATACAGATATACAATTTTGGCGTCAATAACCACATATTAATGACCACAATGGTGTCTATAATCACATATTAATTTTCCGAAGTGGTGTCTATAATCACATATTAATTTTCCGAAGTGGTGTCTATAATCACATGTTAATGACCACAATGGTGTCTATAATCACATATTAATGATCACAATGGTGTCTATAATCACGTATTAATGACTACAATGGTGTCAATAACCAAATATTAATGACTACAATGGTGCCAATAACCACACTGGTTGTGTTTTTGAGCTAACATATTCACATGGCAAAAAATCAACAACTAATTATTTGACTTATTTAATTCAACTCTTTAGAGATCAACATTTCTGGTGATAGAACTATTTGCCAAATAGTATCTGTCTATCTCAATTCGATTTTAAGATTTCTCTCACATTCAGAGCTTTGGAGCGTAGCGAAATCGTCACATAGATTTAATAATGAAATATTTTGTCTAAGATAGCGGTAGTCTGGTTGTAAGATCTTGGCTTCGGAGGGTTTTGAGTTCGAGGCCCGATTTCACCGAAGAACCATCGTGTAAGCCGGCCTGTTTTTTGAAATCCATCGCCAAATGTCTTCCCACTTTTGTGGGTGTTTGGAGAGGGGGCTGCAAACTCAGGTGTTGCCCTCATCATCTGATTTCAGTTTCAAATTACCGAAAAGCCGTAGTGCAAGTGGGTCTAGTGCGCATTTAAATCAGTCGGATCCAAACGTCCTCCCGCTTTTGTGGCGTGTTGTGGGTATTTGGAGAGGCGGCTGCCAGCTAAGGTGCCGCCCTCGTCATCTGATCTCGGTTTCAAATTACGAGGCTCATCCAAAAATTGCCACTGTGTTGCTTTAGAACGCGATATAACTAAACTAAGCCTCGTCTAAGATTGGTAGAAACCATGATAAAACAGGAAAAGATTAACAGAAAGATATGAATAAAGATCATATTTCTTATTTTGCCTCTCTATCTCGCGCGCTGTCTAAGTAAAAATGGAAATAAATAAAAAAAATTTACTTTTTTATGTTCATGACAGTCCAAAAATGTGATATTTACTTCATATTGGTCAAAATCACGGAATCTGATTTTCTTGTAATCGGAGCACTTTTTCCTCGATTTGTGTGCCGAGAAGTAAAAACAATGCAATTATTGAAGGCTGTCTGAGATTCGACTTGTACCTTTCTTTCCCCGAATCCCGGCACTCATCTATAAATAGAAATAAATACCATCCATCTGCAGAAAGGATGGTAGCTCAACCAATCAGGAATGAGCAATCACGGTTCAAACGTGACATCCCGTCAGATGAAATACCAGAAATAAGATCCCCTTTTTTTTCCCCCTACCCGATTGCCCGGGCCCTAATGAGGTGTATTTTGTTGTTCAATGTTTTTCGAAGCAACGACAAAACTGTTTCTGATTTATTTGGGCACTCCTGTTAGAGGGGGAGGAGGAAGATTATTGGCTCCAGTTTATCTACTTTTTTTTCTTGTCCTAGAACAGTGAAAAAAATGTTCTGTTAGCCAAGGGTAAAGATTGTTATAAGAACTTGATGGGTATTTCTTGTTTTCTGGTCCGCACGTGTGATGTTTTGCCGGCTGAGGGCTATTGATTGCACTGGCTGTGATTACTCCTCTGTTGTCCATACTGCTATTGATGCCTTAAAAGAGCTTTTACATTGATTTTGTTACCATGCTAAAAGTCCGTAGTACTTTGACTCCGGAGGTGGTCCTGTATATTCCTTATGGAGCCCGTGGCTATGGGTCTTTGTTCTATATCTGAATGTGTTTATCGATTTATATAACGTAAACGTAAAATGTTTAAATTTATTATCCGCTATCTTGGCACTTGTTATCCATGCTGCTATTGGAGCCTTAAGAGTGTTTTTACATCGGTTTTGTTACCATGCTAAAAGTTCGAAGTACTTTGACTCCGGAAGTGGTTCTGCATATTCCTTATGAACCCGTGACTATGTGTCTTTGTTCTGTATCTGAATTTGTTTATCTATTTATATAACGCAAACGTAAAATGTTTAAATTTAGTATCCGCTATCTTGGCACTTGTTATCCATGCTGCTATTGGAGCCTTAAGAGTGCTTTTATATCGGTTTTGTTACCATGCTATAAGTTCGTATATACACGTTTGTTATACACGGTGTCACAGCAAGACCAGATAAACTCTGCACAGCCAGATTCGTTGTTTGGATTGCACAGAAACTGACCAGAGAACTGCACATCTGCGACCCATAATTTTCGAGAAAAACTCGAAAGGAAATGTATGACGTCATATCCAGTAAAAAAAACTTGATTTGAAACATGAGCATCAGAACTTGCATAATTTTAAATAGAAAGATATTCGATATGTCGCCCTCTCATATGGTGGTATTCATGCGCACGTCGTGCGATATTTGACTGTACACGTTCTAGCTTCGTAGAGTCCATAAAAGTAAACGCCCTATAGAGACGAATGCACCAAGACCATTTCTGAAGTAACTGAGCCTCGAAAAACCAATTACTTCATATGCCCCCCCCATAGGAAAGTTTTTTAAGTGGTCAGACCTAGTGATCAAGATGACCATGAAAAAAGATCACTGACGCTCATTTCAGTGGCCGAATGAAAGTTTTTTTTCGTAAACATGAGTCCATAGATTTTCTTTCGAATTTTTCTCGAAAACTATGAGTCGTAGAGGTACAGTTTGTTCAGCATTTTTTATGTCTTCCAAACAAAGAATCTGCCTGTACAGAGTTAATCAGGTCTTGATTGGAGACCTTGTAAATCCCTTTTCCGTTCAGAGGGTATTTTGATAGATGTTCCATACCTCGAGTCTGATATCTTTTGATATTTTCTAAATACAGCCAATACATGAATTTCAACAGTTCCGATTTTAAGACATTTTGGCCTATTACGAGTTCAAAAATTCAAATACAAGAAATGATTTTTGAGCTATAACTGCGACATATATTTCCTTATAAGTGATTTACAAATGATTAACTTTTTACTTTGCATGGAAAATGGGGAAAAATGTATATAATTTTGAAGTAATTGTTTTATTAGTAACCAAGAATATTCAAATATGTTTATTTTAATCTTACTGTAAAAATGTTTTAAATAATAAATGGAGAATTGTTTGGAAACTATTTAACAACCGGGTAATTTTTTTTATATTTAATGCTATTTCGGTAAAGTAAAATCTTGAATTAAATAAAAGTTTAGCATTGGTCTTCTTTTCATAATAGAAATATTGAGCAACGTATAGAAACCCATACCAGACTCGCCGATCGCCACGAAAGCCCACTGTTTTGAAGCATAAAACTGAATGACATGACCGACACAACAGCAACACTGGTGGGCTGTTTGGAACTGTTGTTGAGTCCTAAGGGCCATCACCGGCCATGGCGGAATCCTTCCCGACGGAAGTACATTTCATCATTAATGGGAATAGCCTACCCCCACCTATTAGTATACCATCCAGGAGTGCCGAGATCCAACCACTGTGCCGGAAGTATCTCATCCTCATTTCGTGGTGCCCCGGAGGGAAATCCGCGTATATAAATGTGAATTCGATACTTCTGCTGCGATCAGGCTTCGGTTTTGTATTTTACTTCTTTATAATTTAAATATTTAACAAATAACTTTCACACTAATTTTTCTATTTTACGATATGTGGAATTTTATTAAAAGTTTATAGTTTCTGTCACCTAAGGTAAATTATTGTGGATCGCAGGTTTAAGTAAATTTTAAAAAAGAGTGAAGTAGGATTGATTTTTATTTGGAAATTATTTATCATTTTTTAAATTTTTTTTAACGTAAACTTGCAGATTGTTTCACTAGGATCAATTTAAAATTCATCACTGTATGTTTTTGACTTCTCAGGACATTACTAGAAAAATCCAAAAATATGAGCTGTTTACTTCAGTAAAAACCTCTTAGAGGAATGGCTATGTCGATGGAACGTATAGATCGTTATTAAAAGCACAAAGATAATATTCGGTAGGAGCACTGCCCAATCTTGGTATTACACTTCCAGTAAATTATTAATGGGTAGTATTTTGAGTTTAAATAACGTAAGGGGAAAAGGAGGAACATTTTCAAGATACATTGACTTCATTGAGATAAATAAAAAATCTACTCGAAATGTTCTCCTTAATTATCAACTAACATTGCTGCCTGACAATTCTAGCCCACTCAACAAGGTGGGGGGAAACCGTCCTTAATTATTCACCCGATACAGTCCAGACCTTCCATCTTTGGATTTGAAAGATTCTAAATTTCAAAAGTTAATGATTCTTAATACCGTGAATTTCATTATTAACTTGAAGGAGACAGTTTTAGAAATTAGCTCTCAGAAATAGCCCGGGAGTTTTCGAACACCTATTATCAGCTTGGTATATATCGTTATTCAAAATCCATACTACCAACTTTTCATACAAAATTCATACAAGCAAAATTTTGAGCAACAATAAATCTTCTCAACTTCAGGTCCGTTGACTCGCTGTTTATCGAAAAGACTCATTTATTTGCTATTTATAAACAATAACAAATTCAGCACTGGGACAAAAATGAGCTTCATTTTCAAACAAAACAAAACACGCGAAATGCATAGTAGAATTTTAAAAAGGGGCAATATATTCTTGAGATTATGGGCCCTCCACCCCTCCTTCTGCCCCTAAACGCTGTTTGTTTACGCGATGAGCGAGCGAGTCGTCGTTGTTTTTGCCTCGATGAAGTTCCCTTGGCAAACACACTCGCCATGATAGCGAACGAAAATTGCTTCTGGAATGTTTACCGAAAACAAATTTGGGCAATTCATTTGTTTATCTTGAGTTTTCGGCCATGGAATGGGTTCCTCCTTCCGAATCGAACGGTCCGCATGAGCCCTTCCAAGAGAGGATGATCGCCGCCACTTACAAGTCTAATGGATCGTTACAGCAGAGGCCAGATATTTAAGTGGCCCTGACTGTTGTTGCATTACAAGATAACAGCCTAATAGACGAAACATGCTTTTCTAATAAAAACATGTTGCTGCTTCCATTTGTTGATGGAGCCTTCAAGCAATCAGTTTTAAATGGAGTATCCTTATTAACCCTTTTATTACCACGCCATCCAATACTCTGCTTTTTGAATTCTTTTACCACACTATCGATTCGGATCGTTAATTTCTTGTAAAAAAACTAGGTATTTAAATTGGGTGGAATTAGTGTTGTGTTTTCGAATTTAAATTTTTAATTCGTATTCTGCTTTATGTTTGGAACAGGACTTTTTACCAGTATTCTTTTTTTTTCACCGGTCATTCGTTTTTAGATAACACAAATATTTGCAGTTGTCTTTCTTGTTGAATAAGTTTGAAGCTTTCTGAAAGTTAAACAATAAATTTTGTAAATGAAGCATTTACTCTTTGCGCTCGGAAAAGTAAGGCGATTCACATTTGTTCACCTGACCCTTTCTGCCCTCCCAGTGGCATTTTCCCCCGCGGTATTTTTTCTTAATTTTCATTTCTTTTTAAACCTGATGATGGCATTTGCCACGACTTCCTGGTTACTATACCCGTGCTATAAATGAGATGAAATTAAATGCGGATGTTGTCTTGGTGACTCTTACCACTAATTTCTATCAATTTTTTTTTTTAAATTCCATATATTAAAAATTCAGGACTGAAAAGCCTGAAGGACTCGTAAATTTTTCCGAAATATATTATACATTAGTTTTAATTAATATTTTCTGGAACTATTTCCCACATTTTATTTCCGTTTTGTAGGTATTTTTAACAATTAAAATTAAAAACATACAAAAAAACAAATAACGTCAAAAATGAAGCACCACTTTAATTGATGAGCGAGAGTCGCCATCCGAATGCAAAGGGTTAGTTTGCATTAATCATTAACCCATTCGCTGCCAACCACGAATATA
Source organism: Argiope argentata (assembly GCA_026289955.1). Lineage (NCBI taxonomy): Eukaryota > Metazoa > Arthropoda > Arachnida > Araneae > Araneidae > Argiope > Argiope argentata. The sequence goes on from JAOUZG010041575.1 coordinate 4,439,412, forward strand.
CTCGTGATCGGCAGGGTGTTACCCATTGCCAGCATGAATATACTCGCGATACTTTCAATATATTATAACGTACAACTTGTCAAACTTGCAAACTTTTTATGGCCCCAAACATAAACGTACAAGTGTAAAAACTTGAAAAAAAAAAGCTACAAATAAATTGGTTTTATAAAAATTCTACTTTATTTAACCCATTCGATGCGAAGCCTAAATTGTATGAGGTTATTCCCACTGTCAACCACGAGTATACTCGTATTTGATTTTTATACATGTAAATGATTATTTAATGCAGAATATGTGTATTTATTTTGAAATAATAAGACTTAGATAAACAACAACATTCAAAACAGAAATGAAAATGGGAATAACATCATACAATTTAGGCTTGGCAGTGAATGGGTTCAGTCAATTTATCTGTCTAAAACTTCTTCTATTGCTGTTCTTTTTGTATATTCTTTTCAAAAATTCGGTATAGAATGTGGATTTTTTATATTGACTAAAATGCTGTATTTGACGAGATAAAATAACTGTTGTGTACTTTGATATCAAACCTTTCCGTCATAGAGCATTATTGTTACAATTGTTATTACAATGTTGTTACAATGCTCCTCCATGTTCACCTCCATCGGATGATTGTTTTAATCATTTCTTTTCGAAAAAAATTCCACTCCAGATTTCGAAATTAAATAAATGTGCATTCATTAATCATAACAAAAAAATTCATTTAATGATGATTTTTTATTAATTTCAAATGAAATGTAATAATTCTAGATATTATTTTTTCGATAATATGGAAGAACGTTCAATAATGTTCTATGAATTTTACAATTCCTACTTTTTTCAAATATCTCTTTTTTTATTTCAGTTTCAAACTTTGTATAAAATCTATATATTTGAAATTATTGAATTTATTTGTTTGTGTATACTTGAAAATCATTCAAAAACGCATGTTTTGATCAACAATATTTAAGAAATGTTTTTTATTAAACTTTTGATCAAACCTTTGGAAATTATTTATATTAATTTATTTGTACGCGCGTTTTAATAGCAATGCAAGCAGAATGAAAGAAATTTATTTTATGTAATTAAGACTAAAGCATGGATTTGTAATAGATTTTGAATTCAAATGGCCAGCAGATAGATGCCCAACATATATCCTCAATTCCTTTCAGTTTGAAAAGTCAAAGTTAAATTTAAAACATGTCGTAAGTATTTGATAAAACCCAGCGGAAAATTTTTCCGCTAGTTTATTGTATGCGCGATGATTTTTAGTTAGTTTCTATTTAAATACAATGATATTTCTTAAACAAAATAAAATAAAAATAACTATTAAACTGTTTAAAATCATTTGACAATATTGAGTCTTTTCTTCCTAAAAGTCTTCGTTTAAAGGACGACCGAGAAATAATTTAATTCCGAGTAAAAATCATTTACATATTCCTCCTTTGCACAAGCGCACAATCATATGTTTTATCATTCTTGCAGTCAAAGTAGAAAATTCCAGTAATAAAGCTTTTTCGCCAGACATATGAAAAGGACAAAGCGTTTTCTGATTCTGTTGAAGTGTTCTTTCCTATTGGCATAAAGCTGTTCCCATTCTAATTCCTGACTGTTCGAATATTCTTTCTCAGTTCATAAACATCGCATTTGAATAAACTCGGCTTCATTTCAATAATCGCCGCTCATTTGCATTCGAGAAAGGATTTGTCATCACTTAGTTCGATTCCTTTTTTTTTTCCTCCGCCCGACTTTCTTTTGAAAAGTGGACTCAATTGATTCTAGAATCGATGCAAATGACATTTTGCCTGACGATTTTATCCGCTTCGCCAAGGCAGAAATTTCAATGAACCCAGTGTTCGAATTCGAAAAGGCTCGTTTGTGAGCTTTCGTGCTAGTTGAAAAATGAAGGCACAAAGAAGACAAGGCATTTTATTAAGAGAACAAGATATCGACATTTTTTTTAAATATTAAGTTAAAAAGTAAAGGATTTTTGAAAATAAATATCGTTTATTTGATTGGATAATATTTTATAAAACTGGATTCATCGAATATTTATTGTTCATTCGTCAACATCAATTTGAAAAGAAAACCATAAACCTATAGTTTTCAAATCGTATCAAGAGTTCGCACCTGAATAGAACTGAAATTTGTACCCTTTTTTTTCAATATTTTTAAACAATAACTAAGAAAATTATTGCGATTTATTATATGTGTATGTTTATTATAAATGAGTAAAAATCGAAAATGCTCCATATATATATATATATATATATATATATATATATATATATATATAT
>JAOUZG010041575.1:4441715-4463559 GCA_026289955.1 Argiope argentata
ATATATATATATATATATATATATATATATATATATATATATATATTCTACTACTGTATTTTTACTTTCTCATATACTAAGTATAATAGTATAATAGAAAATATTGTAATCGTCAAAAAATTTGAAGGAAATTTTTTATTATTAACCCATTGACTGTCACACATTTTTAGAGCGTCTTGGACTAGGTGCCAAGGTTTTATTTTGAAGAATACATGAAAGTTTACAATATATAATTATATTAAGTTACTGATATAATATTGTAATAGCATTTACAGAAATTTTTATTGGAAAAAAAAGCACTACGAGATAACTCGTAGCTGGCGTCAATGATAAAAATTCCTGTGCTGGTTGCCACTTACGAGTTATCTCGTAGTTTTCTTTTTTTAATAAAAGTTGCAATAAATGCCATTACAATATTGTATCAGTAAATTATATATATATGTACAAAGGGGGAAAAACGTAAGGAGACTCGGTATTTTTGTCCACAGTGCCCCGAGAAGCCAGCACTTTGCGTTGATCCTTGTTTTGGAGTTTATCATATTCAGCAACAATAATAAAAATATTTTTTAATTTATGTAATACATTCATATGTATAAATATAATTATTATAATATAATCGTCTAATTTATAATTTTTATAATAAAAATTGAAAATTAATAAGTTTTTTTACTCTATATAAATTTTTCATTCACCTTTTTAAGATATTTTTAACTAAAATGGCCATTTGTAATTAATCTATAATTGCAGCATGCTCTACGAGATATCTCGTAGCTGGCAGTTTTGATACGCACGCTTAATACGAGATATCTCGTAGCTAGCAGTCAATGGGTTAATGACTTGATTTCAACGATTTATTACGTATTTTCAACGAATTGTTAATGTTAGTTCAACGAATCTTTACAATTCAGACATTCCAGAGCTCGAAAAATTCATTTGAATGTTTGTTTGTCTGCGGACACGATAACTCACAAACATTTAAAGTTGGATATATGAAAATTCGTATGTGATCTTTACGATAAAATTGTGGATTTTGATTAGATTTTGAGCGAAATCCATCTAAAGAAAATTTATAAGTAAATACAATAACTGTAGAGTTAGATAAATAAAATTTAATACTGAAGTGATCGAATCTACATTTTAGATGGCAAAATCTAAATGTAGATTCGATCAAATTTGGAATGAAATCGAAAATATTGACTTTCCATCCGTATTTTTTTTTGTCTACAGGTAAATATAATAATTCAAAAACGCATTAACATGTATAAATTTAATTTGAGTATGAATTTGTAGCTTCATAGCAAACTATGGTTACAATCCTTTAAAAAAAGTCCGAAAACGCACATTCGAGATTTTTGTACTTGTTGATCTCTTGCCAGAGGATAATCGGCAAAATTCGCGTTTTAGATTCACGCCAATCATAGGTGTTTCATAATTGCTCTCCAACAATGTTATGCAATCAATACCCAAGTAAAGATTTTCTTTACTGTATTATAAAGCATACAACTCTGATGTATGAGACTCAAAATAGGAATCTGAACTCGTGGCAGACTTTGCCTTGCCCAAAATCCTAGATTTAATTCAAAGAACTAGAGATAACATCTTTAGAAGAGAATATGTTTAAAAGTTTTGGAGAAGACCAGCCTTGCCATTTATTCTGCCTTTCACTGCTTTACAGTGAAATGGCGAAAAAGTCATTCAAATTCAAATTTGATTCAGACCGGAAAAGTTGAATACCGTAAAATAACATTTGAATAATCAGGGAGTTAGTTTCTGATTAAAGAATCTAAATAGTGAAATTCTTTACCTTTTTTCTTTTACTATTTCTTGAGAATCAAGGAAAAAACCCCAATGATAATATGTTGATTCTATAAATTCTAAAAGTTTTTCTGTATTTTAAATGGTGAGTTTCTTAGCAGTTTTAAAATGTTGACAAAATGTGAAAACTGTGCAGTTCCAAAATTTGCCATCAAACAGTTGCTCATTAAGTTGCATTCCTTATTCTTCTTATCTGCTCCTGTCCTTTCCCTGCTTTACAGTGAAATTGTGAAAAAGTCATTCAAATTCAAATTTGATTCAGACTGGAATTCAGTTGTGAACTCTACCGTAAAATAATATTTGAATAATCTGGGAGATAGTTTCTGATGAAAGAACCTGAATAGTGAAATTCGTTACCTTTTTTTCTTTTACTTTTTCTTGAGAATTTCATTAAAAAAATAGCGATAATATGTTTATTCTATAAATGTTAAAGGTTGTTCTGCAATTTAAATGGTGAGTTTCTTAGCAGTTTTAAAATGTTGACAAAATGTGAAAACTGTGCAGTTCCAAAATTTGCCATCAAACAGTTGCTCATTAATGTTGCATTCCTTATTCTTCTTATCTGCTGCTGTGTTGCCAGAATGCCGGAGCATTGTATTCAAGTATTTCTTGTGGAAAGCTAGAGTTATCTGTCCCTGGAGTCTACCCATTAGCAGCTATTCGCCTTTCAACTCAATACCATTAATGTTGTCTAGCGTCGGCCTCAACGCTCATAAAAGAGTGCGATTCCCTTTTCTTTTCTTTTTTTTCCTTTTTTTGTTCCTTCTTTCGTATCCCCGGTTCTTGTCATTCTACTACAAAAAAAAGGAGTGCCTTGTAGCCACCCGCACGTTCGGCGATGCACCTGAAAGAATTTTTGCAAGGGAATTTTATGCCTCCTTTGGGTTTAGAGATAGGTAGAAAAACCCTCACGACGAAGCCGCAACTCGTGCTGCAAAGCTATTTGCAAACGAGAAGTCATTTAATTTTTATTAGCATCGATGTATCTCCTTTGGGGAATAAAGAATGTAATAACTCCGGCGACGTGTCTGTTTTATTGCCAGAGAGAGAAAAAACCAAGAATAGAGACTGGTGCAAAACGTTTCCGAAGACCCTCCGTTTGAGTTAAGAAATTCATTCAATGTCTTTGCCATCTTCAGTCTGTAAGGATTTTGTATCAGATGGTTGCCGTAAAGAAGTAAAGATTTATTTGTTCTTGAAGAGTCACTTTTCGGTGAAAGAATTTTCAGCTCGAAATCTTAGTTATTCTATATAACTAAGGTTCCGTGATAGTTTGATGGTAAAATTTCGGCGTCATGATCAGAGGAAACTGATTTCACAGAAAAGAAGGTCCACGGAAAGAAACTCCTATAGTGGCTTATGCTTGAATAAATAAAAGAAAAGGATATATTAAAACAAATTTTGAATGTGTAGTTAAGTCTCATGCCAGCACTGAAAATATTATTGCATTTTTGCCAAAATGTATTACATATATATAAATCTTGCATTAAATATAGCTTCGCTCTCTAAATGTATTTCATTGTTGTTATGAAAAAATCTGGGAAATCGAGGATCAACTTTGAGGTCGTCCTCCTTGTCCAACTATGATTTTGATTTACGACAAAATTCTGATGTTATTAATAACCATCCTCTAATATCTTACAAAATTTTTTTTATTTATGATTTCATATTACTGCTTTTATTCTCCTACGTTTAAAAATATTGAATGAGCAATTACTATTAAATACAATAAATTATTATTAAATACAATTCAGGCAAGCATACAATTAATATTCATGGCTGCTTTTTTGCTTTCACTGCATTAAACTAAAGCAATTACTGCCAAACCCAATCGAAGTAAGTATGCAGTTAATATCTTTTGGGGCTTTTTTTGCATTTATTGAATGAAACGGAAATAATTACTGTGAAACACAATCGAGATCTGTATGCAGATGATATCGTTACCGGCTTTGCCTTGCATTTATTGCATTAAGGAAAAATAGTTGCTATTAAACACAGTTGAGACAAGAATGCAGATTATTTAATTGCATTTATTGTTGCATTAAACAAAAACAATTGCCATGAAACACAATTGAGACAAAAATACAGTTGATTTCCTTTTTAACTTTTTCTTGCTTTCGTTACATTAAATTAAAACAATTACCATGAAGCGCAATCGATACAAATATACAATTTGATATTCTTTTTGGGCTTTATCTTTGCATTCATTAATTTTTTCAGCTATTTTGCTTCTAATAATAATTATATATGGATGCTTGTCCGTCCATATATTTTAACCAATTCAATTCTTTAGATATATTCCATCTAAAATTCAAAAAAAAAAAACCCGTTTTGTTTACTATTTTGGGTGAAATAATTCTGCAAGAATCAACGTGACAATCATTCTGCTAAAGATAAAAGGGAAATCCGATGTCATACACATTACCAGTCTCTAAAATTGCAATTTATTTCCTTCTCTGTCACTAAGCGAATAAATACGTGATGAAATCATTCGAAATCTCTTTAATGAACGCCATTCCATTATAACAGCAAACAAACAGCATGACCGTGTGTGTTGTGTATGGTTTGTGGATATGTTGACGACCCATGCCTCCTGTCGCAGATGTTCGTCGCGCATACTAATTGTGTTGTGCCTTCAACAATAAAAGTCGTCAGCTTTTACGGTCTCACTTTATCTGAACTTATGGGAGTGTTTTTTTTCTGATGGAATGCTAATTACTTTTTTGTTAGGTCTGGTTTCACCTGGTTGAGTGAACAACGTTCTGCTATCTGATTCGGTTCCAGAAGGATTAAAGGTTCAGGTTGTAGAAAGAGTGATATTGATTAAAGATAGCAATCAACTTTAATTTTTCAATGGCAAAGACGAGATCAGGAATGAAAACTGTCTAGGAAGTCATGCAGTAGAGAACAAGAATTCTACGGACATTAGCTGTCACAATATTCGTTTTACTGATCAAAAATAGTTTCAGTTTTTGAATTTCATTATGTTTTTATATTTTTGTATCATGATTATATCGCAGCATAGTCAAAAGTGACTCTTGTCTCCCTTTCCCCCAAATGCGAATGAACTCTAACTCGTATATTTTGTTCTTAAAACGTAGGAGTTTATTTAATTATCTAACTGGATTCTGTACATTAATTAATCAATCTATCTATGGAACATTCAATGGAATTTATGACTTTTATCCATTTAAAAATAAAAATCCTTAAGACATCATTGTGAGATGTATGTGATATTTAATTCACAAATTTAAAAGATATTGAGGTTCCATCTTTCTATTTCCATTTTGTTTGTTCTCCCTCCCTTGTCATTATTTGATTTCACCTTTTTCTACAAAATGGTGAGACTGTAAACAAAAACCGGTATTAAAATTGTTTTTTACTTTAAATGATTTGATTTTAAAAGCGACGTTTTTATTTATACTAACAGGTAGTTTTGAACTTCTTATTTTGGTTTAAATGGTTATCACAATTTCGGTAGTTTTTACTTTCTTTACAGGTCATTAAACCCATTTCTGTTATTCCGTTCCTCAAGCTGAGATTTGCTCTCTTAATTCTGTTGATAGGTGTTAAAATAAATCTATTTAACCATGAAAATATTTTTTAAACGGTGATGATAAAAGTGCATTAATAAATATTTCAATTTCATTTCTTTTGATTAATAAATCTTGATAATTAAATTTGCTAATAGATTAATTAAAGTATCATATTTTTATATTCTGCTAAACTGAAATATTTTAAATTATTATGCATGGTTGATGTGCTAATATTTGAATACCATTGATGAAAATATAATCTATTACATATGTTTTATACCGGCATCCTGGCATACGGGTAGCGCGCCTAACCTTTGATCTGGACATCTCGGGTTCGAGTACCGGTTAGGGCATGGTTGTTCTTCTGCGTTCTATTTGTAAAGGCCTTATCACACGGCAAAATAACAGTCTACACTTTCGTGAACAGTCTTCGATCTATACTCGCAGGCAACCGGTAAAAGCAAGATTTTCGTCATCGTGAGCTTTTTTTAAACTAACTTTAAAATGCAGACGATAGTGACGGAAATATAGTTTGCAAACGAAACTCAACCAATCATGTGAAACTTGGACAGTGCCGTAGTGTGCCAAGAATTGTACGATTGACGTCAATTAAATAGGAGGAATGAACAAAAAGCGATAAATATACCATACCGTGCATTTATATTTTTAGGTTTACGAGACAGGAAATACTCAAGTGACATCACTTTCGTGTTCATTTGCCCGGGAAAGTATAGATGGCATTTTGCCGTGTGATAAGGCCTTAAGGTGTGTGAATGTGCTTCCCTGTAAAAAGGGTCTGTGCTAGCGAATGTGAGAGTGAGTAGTTAAGTCGCATTCTTGGCCCTGGTTGTAACTACTTAAAAACAAGAGACGGTTATTTCGATTTAAAATCGCTGATGCATCAGCAGGCTTGTCCATGGCAAGTGTTATTAGAAACAACAACATATGTATGTGGGAGTCTAAATAAATCTTCCAAAAATTAGACTCTTCAGATAGCGGGATTTTAGTGGTGTGATGTCTAGGGTTTTTTTAATATTTACGAGTTAGTTTCTAAACCAAAAATAAAATAATACAAACGAAGGACGAAGAGACTTCTTTAGAAAAATAAAAGAATTTATTTAGAGTTAAAGGGGAATATTTACAGGGGGAGTATTTACAGGGAAAAACATTAAAAAGAATTAAAACATGGAGATATTTAATAATCAGAAAGTTAGATTATTTCCTCTAGGAGGACGTTAGAGATAGGGAAACATCATGACTGAAAATATATATTACCGCGCATTCGCTGAGCTTTGCGGGAACCGCTGACGCGTGAAGACAGGCGTCTTCTCTGGACGAAAGTTCGTGAGCCTCTGCTTAAAAGTTAATTGGGACAGACTTTCGAAAGACCGATAGGTGGCGTTGTTCTGGAATGCAAACTAATTAAAAATAATGGTCCTCTGGGAAATAATCTAACCTTTACAACTCTTGCTTTGGATTTCATATATCATTGGATGTTGACAAAACAAGATGAAGGCAGATGTTGGCCAATTAAAATGGTTCTGTTGGATATCCTACATGTATTATATTAGGATATCGAAATACGCACATTCATTTTCTAAAATACAATTTGCTGAAGGAATATTTTACTAATCATTCTTGAAATCATAGCTATTCCCAGATATTAAGGAACTTTTACTCATCTCAGTAACGACTTTCTCTTTCAAACATATTCTACCCAGTTACCAAATACAAATGCAGACATTTAATTTCTAAAATGTACGTTCCTTGCAAAATATTCTTGGAAGATATATTTGTCCTGCGTCAGAAACTGCTCCTTCAGGAATCCAGAACCCTTTCCTTACTTTTGTCAATGGCACCGAACATATGTAAAGTTTGTTTATCCTCGATCCCTGTCCTGTCACCGAAGAAAAGTCGTGGATTTTCCCTCACTGTCATTATCTCCGTAATGATAATGACTTCTCATGTGGAAATAAGGAGCCTGCGTATGGATCGCTCCTTAATGACCCTCCAAGATGCCAGCTTTTACTTCCCAATCGATGATGGAATCCACCCCCTTTCCCGACCCTTCTAGCCATTGCCGGACAGCCCGGGGCGTCCACACACAGAATCCGGACATTCTTTGATTAAGTCGCTGGAATAAAAGATGCGCATGCCCGAATTCAGAAGTTTCGGTTTTCCTCCCGTAATTTATTATGTGTTGAAACTTAGGGAAATTTTAATATTTTTTATGTGTTTTCTAAATGTGTAAATACATTAAAGTGGGAGAATCTAAATTTTTACGGTAAAATAGAGACAAAAAGAAGTTAGGCTTCCAAAACTGAGATTTAAAAATAATTGTGTCATATTATAAGTTTAAAAATATGTAATTTTTAATTATGCCATTTTTACATGCTTTATTTTACTCAATTATTACATGCAATGTTTACATAGTCATAATGATTTTTTTTTTACTTTCTCGGAATTGGGAATACAGAGAAAGTATAGTAATCAACAAAAATTCGAACTACTGCTTTAGACTAAACTCCATGTTTTAGACTTCCTTGAGTTCGAAGAAACATGTTTGGTAAAATGGCTGTCTGTATGTGACAAACATAACTCAATAACATTTTGAGCTAGACGGTTGAAATTTGGTATGCGGTCTACACATCAAAGTTTCAGATTTTTATGAATTTTTAAGTAAAATATGTTCAGAAGATGTCCGAATGTATAAGTCAATACGTTAATTACAAAATGAAGTGGAGGTGGATCAGTACATTGATTTAACAACTGTGGATTTTGTCAATTTTGATCCAAATGCTACTAGGGTTGTCTGTCTATTGGTCTGTACTTTCAGAAACATGTAAACGCGATAGTTCGAACACGCATTCACTTACATACAACAAATTTGGCATGAGATTTTGCAGCTACAAGTACAGTTTTTTTCTCAATTATTGGATTCATTCGGTTGAAAAAAATCGTATGTCATGGTAGAAACCACGGATAATACAATCGATTCAGTAAAAATTCTAAATCTGGCTTAAACGTATCTCGTAATTGTTGTATGTAAATGCCAATTAAAGCGCTTTGATCAAACTTTAAAAGTCGTCCGCCATTTTGTTGGTTTCGTTGGCATCGGTGGTTTATCGCCAAATTTAAATCCGTCGCCAATGAGTTACTAAACCGTTGACGAAGACGGTCTAGTACGTAAGTACCGAATTTTAACATTACTGCTAAGTGATATTTATTAATTTTGTAAACGATTAAATAATGAATAACTGTACTTGTCTTTATATGCATGATATTAATTTTTTTAAATTTTTTAAAAAGAAACTTTTTTTTGTTAGAATGTTCAATAAAAAAGGTTATTCAAATTATTCATTGAAAATTTCATTCTTATTTATGCATATAATTTGTAATGGTTGAATAATCATAATAATATGTGAAATTATTATTTAGATTATATATAAATTTATTCAATTTTCTTTCGAATTTCCTTTGATTTATTTATTAATGGTGAATTTTATGTTTATATTAATCGTTATATTGCTTCAGTCTATTTTCTATTAGTCCTTGGTGTTTGCAACTTAATTTTCTATAACGTGTGCAGAAAATATATTTTAATTGCAGTTTTTATTTTCCTTGAACGAGCTTGATTCAATTTTTTAAACTTGTGAATCGCCAAGCGGAAGGAGCATGCGCAGTATAAGCAGCTATTCCTGCATCAGTCTGAGGGCGAATGCTTTCTACGGTTAGAGATAGTATCTGTTCACCGTTAACCACAATAGCCCGAACTCGTTACGCTGGACAATGGGATCTGTTAATGATCTTGCGGACAGCTTACAAATGACCAACGATTTGGTGAACCTGTAAACGTGTGGAGGACAATTGTACTTCATGTTAATGTAGGACTTACAAGTTCAATTGATTTAAATCTATGAAAAATGCGTAATATACATTAATGTTTAAACTATTGTTAAACTTTAATGCTTAATATCCCGATCAAGAAATTATAATTAAACAATTTAAAGAAAATTAAATATTATCAATATACCAAGCAGTTGATAATCAGAAATGGCTAATATAAAACAGCATACAAAAATACGAATTTTTAACACGAATAAACAATATTTTTTAAATAAGCTCTAATTAAAATATTAAGCCCAATGATGTCAGCAAATCCATTGTAACAATCAACGAAGGTACTGAATAAAAAATACATTAACGTATCTATGTATAAAATAGTACTATTTACATTAATATTAATAAATTGTAATAAACATATAAATATTTTAATTGCTGTTTTTGAGCTCTATAACAAGGGATTTGGAAAATAATTTTATGATTTCCTGAAAACGATGTCTCATGTTAATAAAACAGACAACATAAACATGACGGCACATCACCATTATCTTTGCTTCATCTGTTTTATTCTGTTTAAATATGTATTAATTCCTCATACAACTGAATTTATTTTAATATGTTAATACTAAATACAAAAAATCCTCTAAACACTGTATGAGTAGATTTTTTAAAGCAAATATTTCTATAAGATTCATTGCTTTATCTTTATTTTTCTTTCGGATGACTCATTATAATTTGCATATCGTGTCTCCTGCCTAATGTCCTCTGTCCTTCATGACAATATTCCATGTTGTGCTAGAAAATCATAAAACAAAAACATCTTTAATAGCATTGCCTTAGTTGTATTCCTCCAGCATTTGTATTGGCAACTGCTGAAAATATGGAAAAGTCTTTTGCCATGCCATGTAGTAGATCGCAAGATATCGCAGATAAGTAAACATGTGATGACAGCAACGGACAGATCGTCCATGGTGTAATGACTTTAAAAAAAAGTTGTTTCGGTTTTCTCACATTCGACTCCAAACTGTGTTTACCAAAAGCATTCCCCATAGAAACCGATAAGCAGCGTGTCCAGCTGCTGCTTTATATTCTTCTCAGGGTCGACATGGGAGAATTGAGCACGCCCACAACGTCGGTTCTTGAAAAATATCTTTCTTTCTTTCCTTCTGAGCACTTGTTTGCTTGGAATAATGAAAGATTTAAAACGGTTTGATCATTCAAGCTAATCTCTGGGGATGATAACTGCTTTGAAATTTTAGGGTTAAAACCATTGGATTGCTGTGATTTCGATCCAAATATTGATCTGGGTAATCAAAAGCTTTTGTTTTATTCAAGATCATTTTTTGTGTGTATATGAGATTCGTGCAAAAGGATCATTATCGGTGACTTTTCGTCTTTCCAATTCTTGCATGACCTTAATGTTTGCTGTCCTGTCCCGGCCGGATTTCAAAAAAATTATGTAATTCCAAATCTTGATCTGCACGTGAAAAACATTAGCTAGTTGCTACTGGAAGGAAGACGTTGTGAGTTATAATGAGATGGGTTTTAATCGCATTCGCTATATCGTTACTTGATACTGAGATTCGAGAAACCTTTTCCCCTCTGGTCAGTCTAAATTTTTTTCTATGCCCGAAACCGATTCATAAAATATGTTTTTGTATTTATACATATTTTTTAATTTGATGAAAATTCCAAAAAATGATATGCTGGAAATTTTTCGATTTATATTTGTTAAATCTGTTCCTAGTAAGTAAAACTGGAAACTTTCTTGGCAGGATAATGATAAGTATGTATTATCATTAAGATAAGTCCTATCATTGCGTACTTATAGGTTTTTATTGTCATTGCGTAGTAATAGGTCTACTTACTATAATAAGTCTTAATAATTATAGCAAGTAGTAATAACTAAATCTGGTTTTCACGTACGAAAGGAAAGTGTAAATCTCTTCGTATACCTAGACTTTATAACCAGCACTGATTTGACTATACCTTTCTGAACAAATATCAAATTAATTAAAATCTTAAATTATTTTTTTAAAAAAATTCTTAATAAATATATAACTAAATAAATGCGGCAATTAATTTTTTATTTTATAGAAAACACTAACACAAGGACAACGAATACACACAAAACAAATATTTACAACTGAGACTAACACACAGCAGCATACTACAACAGACAGTAGACCACCAGTGGAAATTGACCGCAGTCCATATAGCGATCAGATAGAACCTAGGAGTTGAGAGATCTTCGGGGCTCGGCTCTACGATCTCTCGAAACGACTGAAGTTCTCACTGTCTCCTGCCTGTAACTGCTGTCTTACTAGCACACGACTGTTACTCCACACACTATACGTCACTGCTTCCACAATAGACAACAGTACTCTACACACAACAGTTCACCATTCGCTTGAACTGTCACTCCACCGTTGGTTGTCTCGGAAACTCATTATTTGTATTTTACTCCAACTCCGCTTTCAGTTCAATTTACCCTACAGCATAAGCGTTAGTTCAAGGGGCACCTAGCTCCGCCAGGAGCCTATCCCCTGTCCTGTTAGGTAGAGTAGTGACCTGTCGTTCAGGAAGGCGTTGCACTCTGCGATGGGCCTGGGAATTCACCCTACAGCTTCAGACTGTCGGCCTTTTGTAGCTCCATGGAGAAGGACCATGAGCCATCTGGGCCAATCAGGGCGCATGTCAGTTTCTATTGAACGTTTTCCCAACAATCCATTTTTCCGGCAAACTCTTCCCTAAGTCGCCAAATTTGTCGTCAAGCTCTGAGATTACTGACGCAGCTTCCTCTCAGCACGCAACAGGGCTAATCGTAAAACGGTCTTTCTTACAGTGTTACTATTCTTGCTGGAAAACAAAGTTACAGGTTTGTAACATTATAGACCTGAAGGCAGTTTTTATAGACATACTGAGGAAATGAGAAGCATTGCATCAAACTTAAATTATACACCGTTTGATGACGAACTAAAGAGTTTCTTCGCTATTTTTCTTTCTTTAAAAAAACGTCCTAATCTTTTAGAGCCATTTTTTATGTCTATGTTATTCTAACTATCAATTTATTTTGAGTGTAGAGATAACGTTTACATACCAGGATTAAAAGGGAATCTTGAATAATTTATTTTCTGTCTGACGTCTCTTTATTTTCTGTCTATTCTAATCATTTGATGTTTAGACCTACAGTTTGCTTAGAATATTGTGTCTGTGTTTCTGAATTTTTGCCTATTTTTCTTTGATATTGTAAGATGTGGGGTTTCTTTTGATGTGATCGGTAGAGAAAGTGATCACATCCAATGTTAATCCCAAAATTTTATTTGCATGTAGATACGGGACACAGCACACACATAAAACAAAAATATGAAAGACACTCAATGCTATCCCATAATCTTTCAATTTCGTCTGTCTTCGTCTCAGACTGGCTTCCCCTTCGTCTGTTCCCGATTCCGACTCCAACTCTTACTGACCTCTTATCTCTTCGTTCGTCAGTACCTGAATGACTTATCTTTTTCCCTCGGATTCGCCTCTTAACATTCCTCCTTCTTTCTGCATTCTATCTCTCATCGACTCTGTCTGGATGATTTCTCTCCACACTCAACCCTTTTCACTCCACGTTCTTGTGTATCTCCACAAGAAGGGTTGCTATGTGAGGTGAGAAGGTTTGCCAAAGTTGGTGGACCTTGCAGATATTTTTGAAAAAAATATATAAATGTAATCCACTTTTCTCCATTATCCATTGTTTTATTTATATACTTGATTAATCTCCTGCTTAGATTTTTTCAAAAATGTTTCCCGTTAAATTGTCAGACTCACGAAACGATATTCGAGTTAAAAACAAAACTACTCCGATCGGGAGTTGTGGTTAAGTGCTATTCACTTTACAATTTTCAAGAGTATGAAAAAATAAATAATAATTGAAAACCTGATTAGAGTCTGTCATCCTTATCTCGTGATTACTTTCTAACTTTGCAGAATTTCTCTAAGCAACAATTACGAACAGAAAATGTATAGCGAACTGAAAGAAAGGGGCAAAATATGAGAAAATAATCGCTTTCATGCTCCCTTCACTTAGGAGCATTGCTAATTGACAGGTTGCGTGTGTAGATCATTTTGATAAAATACCCTCGTGGGCTGGCCCTAAATAATATTTAACAATTCCTTGTCTTTCCTCGTACAAGCTTATTGTTTCCGGCAGAGACTATAAATTTCGTGACTGAGTCGAGTCTTCCTGTACTCCAACTCTAATGTACTTGTTACTCTTGTCTTTTCTTTTCAGTATTTATTTTTTTCTAAATGTATAAAGCTCTTGATAAAAAATAATGTTTTTAATGATCAAAATTGAATATCTTTTGTAGTTATTCATAATGATATATACAGTACACACTCGGGTATCTGGTATAATGGGGCGAATTTACTGGCCAAATAACAAACAAAAACACACACACAATCGGATAGGCTGGAGTTTTTTGAAAACATTTCGTTACGCACCAATACCAGAAGACGAAGAGAATTTTGAAAGAAATCTATTCATAGTAAATCTTTCTGATAATGTTATCCGAATAAGGTTAATTATAAAATAAAAAATTAAAATGAAATCTGCCATGCATATTTCAATGTATCATGTCAGAACACAATTTCTTGAACGGCCAAGCACCACGTACTCCTGCAGGTTAAATTATATTCTTATTCATTTTAATTGTTTCAATGAATGAGTCACTTTAGTATTGCAAACGATCCAAAAAACTTTGTCTCGCATTGATTGTTTAAAAAAATATCCTATTTCCTATTTATTTCATTTCGTATTATCACGTGCTGAAAATGACATTTTGTTTAGGTTTTATTCGCTGTAGTCATTAATTATTTTTTTTTAAATCATAGTTTTTGTAAATGAATGACATCTTGTCATTAAAAGCTGATTTTTTGAGATGCTCGTGCTGACAGTAACATTTTTATTTTTCTCTTATGGATTTTTATTGACGCCAAAAACCTTATCCCAAAAACAACATTTTCTGACATGATAACACTTAATATTTAAAACGTAATATGTATTTGAGACTATATCCGTTGTAGGGGACCATCTGTTGTAGTTTTGCAAACATATAAATACGGAAGCTGGAAAACGCAGAGATTTAAATAAATGAAATTTGGCATCTGAATTTGTGACTATCAATGTTGATCTTGATTAAATTTTCATTTTAATCAATTTGAGAAAAAGGCTTTCAAAATATATATTAAGTTGTCTGATGCTTGTGCATAAACCGCCAAAGATCGTACTCTTATAAGCTTTTCATAACTGTTGTTCACCTTTTTTATATGATTAATAGTACATAAATACATTTATTATAGAATATATGAGAAAGTTTCAGGAAGACTATTCTCTCAGAAAATTTTAAGAATTATCTTACGCAATTTAATACTATTTGTGCTTTTGAATAACTATGTTGTTCGTATGGGATGTTTTGAATATATATTCTACAATTAAAAGAGTTTTTCTTTGACGTAACATTAAATTACTTTTAATATTAGCATAACATGCATTCATTTTGGGGAAAAATTAATCTTGATTAACGACCTATTTTTTTCATATATCTCTTATCTTTCAGTTAACTTTTTTGACCTTCTAATTACAAAAAGGGCGTTAGGATCCCTTCAGATATCTCACTGATATATTTTCGAAATTGCTTGTACTAATAAAGCCATACAAGTACAATTATTAAACGGGGAGATTTAAGATCCATCTCTAACTTTTTTTTTAATTCTGGAACCAGTATAGCAATATAATCTATTTATATTATATACAGATTTAAATATAAAAATACAACTTCGACAAATCTATTCCAGTTTAAGCTATTAACCTTTTCAAAGACCATTTCTTTCTGGTCATGGTATATTAAAATAGTTTTAGGATTAAGATTGGCTTAAGTGAAGTAATTTATTTAACTTATAAAATAGATTTATTTTTATTAATTAATTTATATGGTTAATTAGTATTTAAGTAACGAATCAAGATATACCATCGTATGTGAGATGATGAATTGAAACATCCAAGTTTTTTTATCTAATTTCAAAATTTGTCAAAACTTGGGCCAATCTACATAATTTCATACAAAAACTGAAAAGTCTGGTGGGAAGCATACTTCCCACGGCCCTTGAAAGGGTTAAAATGAATCCTAAGTAACCGTAACTTCAAAGAAAATAAAATGGAAACGATAATTTTAATAATTGGTTCTGGAAAATCAAAAATAATAATAAAAAATTGTATAATTTTTGATAACATCTTATATATGTATATCAGTAACACATATTTCATATTCTGTTTTTAAAAGTGATCACAAAATATTCTTTTTTCCCCTGTAGTGTTTAAAAAAATTAGTAAAACAATTATAGAAATTCAAAGAATGGAAATCAATCGTGTAAGGAAATAAAAGGTTTTTCTAGGATGCAAATCATTTTATAAACAGAATTCTACTTTTTGTGTTTTGTTCGGTAACATATGAATCTCGAAACAATGTTCATTGCCAGAGCACATAAGTCTCGTAAAATGTGATTGTTGTTCCATGCCGTTCCGTTATGTTTTTCTTCAAATATTCAAAAAAAAATCGTTTCTCCAAAATTCAAAAAAAAAGTTCTTGCAAAGATAAAGTTATAAGAATATATGGAAAATATCCTATGAATATTAAAAAAATGCACAGTTTTTACTTTCTTGAATGGGTAGTATAGCAAAAATATAATAATCGTCGAAAAATTCAGAAAATTGACGAATCTTCACTTTTTAGACTTCCCTAAGTTCGAAAAGTACATTTTTGGAAAATTTCCGTTTGTCTTTTTTTACAATAAATGAAAAACGATTTGAGCTAGGCGATTGATATTAAGTTTATAGATTTCTATTAAATTTTGAGCAAAATTTGTTCAGAATACACCTGCATTTCCTGCTGTTCAAATAGGATTTAACACGATAACTACAAAACGAAAAAAGATAAAATTTGATAAACAGAATCAGCATCTAAATCTAAGCATATATCAAATTTTGAGTCAATTCCATGAATGGATAGACCGTCTATCGGTATGTTTTTATAGAGACTTATAAACTCGATAACTCAAAGTCACAATGGCTAAAAATATGAAATTTGATCATTGATTTTGTGATTGCAAGTGTAGTTCTGTAAAAATGCTGAATTCACGTCATTCTTTTTTAGCTATTATATTTTCTTAGTTATGCAAGGCGTTTCCTGGAATAACTTCTTTATTAGAATGTTTGCGAGAATGGTTTCGGGAAACCGCTGCCATTGGTTATATTTTGCAATCAATAATAATTAAGCAATGTCTTGTATACTCTCTTCCCTCGATTAAGCACCAAATGATACCTGATAATCTCACGGGAAATGTAAAAACTGTTTTGTATTCATTCAGGTGGTTTTGCTCTGTTTTCGACGACTAACTTCGGAATATATCTTTATAGAATTGCTGCTTGGCTTGTTGTATTGTTAGAATTGTTTATTGAGAAAGATTAGTGGAAAACTAGATACCATAAATTTCCCAAATCAAGAAAAACTTGTATTTCTGGTAATTCAAAATTAAATAACGAGCGAGTTTGACCGATGAAATAAATATCTATGTTAACTGTTTTTTTTCCTTTCCTTTTAACAATAACATACTTTTGATTTTGCTTGGCATTCGTTTTTTTTTACAATTTTCATTCGTCAGTAGTGAAAATTTGATTGTAAATTTATTATTGTATTTTTTTCAATAGAATAATCTGAAAAAGGCCTCTTTTTCTCCATCATCAGTATTCGTGAATTGATAATAAAATTCAAAAAATGGTGCGAACAAAATAGTAAGAATATTTACGAGCCATAATTAAAAAATAAACAGAAAAAATTCTTTTTTATTAAATTAATTGAGAGGCTTTTTATATTCTCTGAACCTGTGACCTTTCAGCATTTCCAATGACAATTCAAGCAATTCAAGTTCTGTAAATATTGCAGAGCTTTAAAAAATTAAGCAATTTTCAATATGTATCAAAGTTAGCGATTTTCAGTAAGATTTCTATAAAAATAAACAATTTTCTGTAAGATCTCTGAAAATTTATGCAATTATGCAATATAATAACTTTTTTTAATCAGTAGTTTTGAGTTGTTAAATTGGTTAATTTTGATATTTCGTTCTCAAGCTTCAAGATCAATCCCAACTTTTGTTTTAAACGGGTTAGAGTAAGTAATAATACAAATTGGAGCGCCTGGAACATTTTTCATTAACGTTATTTATACCTAATATTATATTATATTAATCCCCCTAACTAATAAATAAATTAATATGATGCTTTAAAATTTCGTGAGTCATCTCCTATAGTGTTATTCTTAATGCCTGAGAAATTTCAAATTGCTTAGATGAAAATTTCAAAAAATCATTTTAAAGGTCTCTGGTCGCTTTAATAATCAGATTTCCAATTTGTCATTAAGTTTGATGTATTTGAATACATCTTTTGTGTATTAAAATTTTAATAAATGCATGAAGTTGACGAAATACTTTCATACATTTGACCTTTTACGCCATTTCATAAATACGTAGATATCAAGTTTATATCGTCGTTAGTCTACTCTGTCTTTCTGGAGACTGAAATTTTTTTTATTGCATATGCAATCTTAACATCTACAATAATATTTGACATCACAAATGGTTAAAATAAGTCAATATTTCACTTAAATATTATCCATAATGTCTCTATCTTCAAAAAAAGGGATTCTTTACTCTAGAAAATCAAAATGTTGGGCCACTTCGTCCAGGAAAAATTGGGAAGATTTGTTTATTTAAAGTATTTTGCACAGTTTGAAAAATTTAAG
This sequence comes from Argiope argentata, assembly GCA_026289955.1. Taxonomy (NCBI): domain Eukaryota; kingdom Metazoa; phylum Arthropoda; class Arachnida; order Araneae; family Araneidae; genus Argiope; species Argiope argentata. The sequence goes on from JAOUZG010041575.1 coordinate 4,459,756, forward strand.
AAATTTTTTTAAAAAAATTATTGCAAGTTTTTGCTTTTAAGTTTCTTAAATTTTGGATAAACAATAATTTACAGCAAATCGAATTAATTGTTTCCGGTATTGTTGCTTTTAGCGGAAGAAATTCGCCATGGATAAATAATGTGGACAAGAGACTTTATACGCCTTACTCAATCACTGTCACTTAGCAAGACATGCCAACATTCATTTTCCAACATGAACTTTCTAGTAAGTTTTGACTTCGTCTTTTGAACTTCGTCCATCTCCAGATTCAGAAACTGTTCAAGTTCAAAAAACCAAGTCCATCCAGTGCAGATAATAGATGTACTTTCTCATTTATGACTTTTCAACAAAAAAGGTCATGTCGATACATTTCAAGAATTTTCAGGTTAAAATTTTTGCAATCGCGTATTTTTTTATCCTTTGTCTTGTGGCGACTTCGTCTTTTGAACTTCGTCGATCACCAGATTCAGAAACTGAGTCAAGTTCAAAAAGTCAAGTCCATCCAGTGCAGATAATAGATGTACTTTCTCATTTATGACTTTTCAACAACAACAACAACAACGATCATGTCGATACATTTTAAGAATTTTCAGGTTAAAATTTTTGCAATCGCGCATTTTTTTATCCTTTGTCTTGTGGCGAGCTTTTATCCTTTGTCTTGTGGCGACTTCGTCTTTTGAACTCAGTTTCTGAATCTGGAGATCGACGGAGTCAAGTTCAAAAAGCCAAGTCCATCCAGTGCAGATAATAGATGTACTTTCTCATTTATGACTTTTCAACAACAACAACAACAACAACAAAAAAGATCATGTCGATACATTTTAAGAATTTTCAAGTTAAAATTTTTGCAATCGCATATTGTTTTATCCCTTGTCTGGTTGAGAGTTAATTTCTCTTAAATTGCATTCAAGTTACGCTTGAATCTTGCCTCTGCTTTTTCGCAATTTTTCAAACATTTCAGGGCTTTTTCAAAAGCAAAACCGTGGTGATGTGTCGCCTCATCGACTAAAAGCCAAGAGAAAGGTCATCAGGAGAAAAAGGCGTGAGAACCTAATTTTTTTTTCTGAGAAAAAAATTCTTTAGCGGAATTCCAGCAGCTTTCTATAAAACCGCGACTTTGATTTATGGTCTTCGTCGAAGAATGAAAACAATTTTTTTTTTTTTTTTTTGCATCCTGTTTAAATGTTGATCGCAGTTCAACTGAACATTTAAGAGAATGTTAAATTTCTTTTAACAGTCTTATATGGAGGCTTGTATTCATCCATCTGCATTGGGTTTTTGAAGAAAAATAAATTTTTTAAAGATATGGCTGTTTTCTAACCCGTTGCACTCCGATGGTGCTTCTGACTGACCATTCAAGATTGTGCATCACTTTGACGTTGTATTTATTTATTTTTCAAATTTGATTATTAAAAACGCCTACTAAGGGTTAAGAGATGTAGATTAGTGTTGAAAAGAAATTCGACTTAAAAGAATTGTGTATGTTTATTTTTCATAACAACAAACAAATCTTTGTATTGGGTGAATAATTTTGCATCTAATTATTTTTTGAAGTGCATAGGGTTAATCTTTATGCTTGAACTGTAATTTAGTTTTATTATGGCGAATTAAAGTTTAAAAACAAGCATCCTTTTTTTTATTTCAAAATTTAAATTTTTTTATTAAAAGCTAATGTTTATATAAATTTAGTAAGATTTTTTTAAAAATTTTGATGAAAATTACTAATAATTTACTATACAAAATATTTTTAGGAAATGTTTATAGGAAAAAAAATCTTTTCGAGAATTTTTTTTACTGTGCTTGGCATTTATTTATTTAAAAAAGAAAAAAAAAGTAGCAATTTTTTTTGTTTAAATGCTTAACTTTTATTTAAATTTAAAAAAAAACTATAATATTGGTGGAAGACATTTTCGAAATAGTAATGTTTTAGTACATTTAGATTTTTTTTAAAAGATTCAGTTTCGAAATCCATCATCTTTTTAGGCTTGTTCATCATTTTTTGTTTAAGGCTCATTCATCATTTTTTAGCCCATTACACTTCATTATAATCAAATATAAAGCCATTATGTATTCATGTATTTATTCCTCGATTTAGAAAAAAAAAATCTTTTATGTTCATAAATTAAATTTTATATTCTGCAATATTCTTAATAGTAAATAATATAGGGAAATATTTCAATTTTAGAGTTCGTTTCCGATAGGTATGCCGCAAACTGATTTTGGATGTTCGAATCCCTGATTCTGGTTCAATTTTACAGTAAAAGAGACCGGCCTTCTCATTGCACGTCGACATTATATATTAACAATATCGATGGCATGCTCTTATAAATCTAGGTTACCAGTTGAATTACCAAAAACTTCCACGTTACACTAAATAAATATTATAACAGTTATTTGGAGGCCGAGATAATCTGGTTGGTAGGGATTTGGATTCGCATCCCTAAGGCTGAGAGTTCGTACCCGTCAGCCGAAGAATCTCCGCATATGTTTTGGATAGCATACGTTACAAAGTCCTCTATATCGAGAGTAATACCATTGTGGATACTTGTTCCGATTAGATCTTTCTCTTTTCAAGATCTAAATTACCATCTCTGGATGCATGAATGAAGTCCACCTCGTAAAAAGGGTTTGTGAAGTATGTGAGCTAGAAGTCAGACTTCGGGCCTCGGGTGCTCAGGGGTCCATGCCGTCGGAATTTACTGTACCTCTACTTCCGTTCTAAAGCTAGAACAAGAGCAACAACAAAAATTATTTAAACGAAATTAGTAATATTTAAGAATCTAATAATACTTAATTAGTGTAATGTAGAAACTAGAAGAGAGGGTGTGTGCCTCGTTTATTTTAATTTCAGCTCAAAGTTATGAGATTTTTCGAAGAAATCCATGCGTAGCTTCCAAATAAAACGCAAATCCAACAATTCGTTCCATGTTCGGCATAACAATTTTCCTCTGGGCTTTTAATTCACTGACCAACGAATCAATTGAGAAGAAAAGCCTAAACTTGCTCTATTTTAACAAATTTTGTGGATTTAGCCTTTAACGGTATTGTAAAAGCTTTGCTACAATACTGATTAGCGACATCTATGTACAAACTCAATAATATTATTAATAATTATTGTTAGACCTGAACGAAATAAGCGGTGATGGAATGACGTGAGGATGAGTGGTGTTGTGTGTTAAGACGATGCATGTGTGTTTGCGATGTGTTTCGTGAAATAGGGCCTCAGAAAACTGTTAACAAACGGCCCATTTAATGCTGAAATAACTTTATATTTTTTATATATGTGTACCTGTGATGTGTGCATTAATTACTTATTAAAAAAATATTGCACTAGAAGCAAATAATAGCAATAATAGTTTCTTGACTATTATTTACTCTTAAGAGACGTCACAATATGTTCCTACAAGGAAAAAAATGAGCTCAGGTACTGATGGCATATGCACGCTTCCAAACGGTCATGCGATGAAGAATGTAAAATGTATATATATACCTCGGCAGAGGCTTGTGGATTTCGGCAACCACTGATGTGGATAATAGCATTGCAAATTATGATTCGAAACCCACAATAACAGAAATTCTTGTCATCTGCATTAATGTTTGGTGTTGTCCTGTAGTGTTAATAAAAAATTTAGACAAAGACACATTAGTTCGTTATTAATTTATTAAATGGACCCTAGATTTTAAGCCAAACCAGGTACTTATGCAAATAAATCGTGAAAAAAAAAGAAATCTTGTCGCATCACCATCACATAAGTGTTACTTTATACGTAAAATACACTTTTAATTTCTACGAAATACAAGTGA
>JAOUZG010041575.1:4463959-4492341 GCA_026289955.1 Argiope argentata
TATATATATATATATATATATATTTGGTGATTAATGTATATATATATATATATAATATAGGGAGAGTGTGCACTAATAATAGAAATTGAGAAGGGCTCGGTTAAGGTTTGGTATTAGTGCATCAATATGATATAAATGTCGGAGTGATATTTGTATCAAGATGATGCAAGGAATTGGGTTATTGTATTAGAATAGTATTTGGTATGTTATTGGTATTTTCATCAGAATTATACTTGTACCCGATAGTTACAGTAAGCACCAAAACATTATACGCAAATCTGCTTGGCTATACTGTATATATGTTATGTTTTCTATCTATATGTATAGAATACTACTTACCAGTATTTGGAATAAAAGTACAATGCATTTTTTTTCGATGGTTATGAATTATGATTGATGAAATTTTCGATGATTAAATAAATACATTTTGATTGAAACCTTTTATTCGAAAATAAAGGGGTGTTAAAAAATATTAGTAAATTAATTTAAGGGAAATAAAATTGAATGTTGAACGGGATTAGAAATTTCGGAATACAATAATTTAATTAAAATATGTACTTAACAAATATTTATATTCTGAACAATATAAATATTTTCTTAATAAATGTATATTAAGCTATTTATAAATAAGTTTAAGTTCTTGTTGCTAGTCTTTTAAATATAGTACTCCTTCTTACCTTTCATGATTGCTTTAAACAAAGTAGGAAAGTGAAAAATTAAAATCAATAATCAATATTACACGTAACTAGAAACATTGATACAGAAACAGTTCGTAAGACTAATATGTATTAACTGATAATGTTTCCAAACCTATTTGTTAGTATTTCGATATATCTAATCCTTTATAACCTGATACCTGATGTATCAAATTTTAAATGATAAATTAAAAATGTCGTATATTAGTATCAGTCTGCTCCTGATGCTACAAATCCGGGTATCAAATCAATCTTAACCCTGAGGCAAGTATGAGAATTTATATCCTAGTTTGCATTCCGCGTAAGGAAGGACCAATTACCAGCTATATCGGGTATAACCAAATATCATTATCTATCTGAGTCTGATATAGTGAAGCGAGTATCGACCTGTTGTGAATACTTTATGAGCTAGGGAAAATCCCAACGGACTGAAGTACAATTTTGGACAAACGGATATGTACTCAGCTACAAACTCTAAGATTGTGAGTTCGGTTCTAGAGCTATCCGCATTTACTTTAATGGTGACCTGGATGCGATCCGCGACCTTCGTTATGCAGCTTCATACAGATATTGTGGTGCCCTCTATTGGCTGCAAAAGTCGCGATGCGCATTAAATACAACAGCTAATATAATCACCAATTCACACACTCTCGCCATACGCTTGGCGCAGCTCTATCGTTTGTCTAACCACCGACTCACGACGACTTGGTGGGAGAGTATATGGTGAATACTTTATAGGTCAAATAACATCTCTCGGGCAGAAGTCCATTTTTGGATTAATAGATATGTTACACGGCTTCAAACCTTAAGATTGTGAGTTCGGGCCTAGAGCCATCCGCATTTGCTTTAAGCTCAACCCTACTTAACTGTATATTCATTCTTTTCTAGTTATTAGTAAGATATGTTAATTCGTATCTAATTTTATTTTCTAAGATATGTTATTTAACTAAATTCTCCTTTTCTCATAATCACTCCTTAATGCTAAGTATACAATTTGGTTATAGAAACGATCTTATTAATTTCTTCAATGGAGCCATAGCTTAAGGAGGAAATTTTGACTTGAATGAATGAGTCAGAGATTCGAGATTCAATTCTATCCAACTCGCCATGTCGTCTTTCGTCTTGTTCATTGAATTATTTGGGGGAAAAAACCTTGTTATATCTTTCAGTGTAGAATAGACGGTTGAATTTCAATCATTGTCTTTTGGTATCTATTGAGGGTTACACCGCCCATCTTTGAATAGCTCAAATATTATTTCAAATGGGACATGAATCTAATATTGGTGATATCTATATAGGGGATTAAATTTGAATTGTCAAATCCTTTCCTTTTTTTTATATATTTTTATCCTAACCTAATTGAAAGCATAAAAGTTAAAATTGTTTAACATCGTACAAAACTTAAATTCGCTGACACGTAATTTTATCTGTTCCTTTATGCTATAAATTCATTGATCTTCATCCCCAGTCTGCAGGAAACGAACCTAGAAAATCCTCCCCTTATAAGAAGCGCTTTATGTGGTCCCTCCCCCGCAATTATGCACTCTTCATCTTCTCCTTAATCCTTCTGCTCCTCGCAAAAATAATGCATCAGCCTCCATTTATGACCCCGCAAACGATGATAATGGGGAGATCCCTGACGAATTTCGGCAAACTGCTAATCCTTTGGCAACAAGTCCGTCATTACATTATCGTCCGTCCACCCCCTCTCTCTTATTAAAGAATTACTTTTTGCCATCGCTCCCTCTCCAAGGAAGAAGATTAAAATGCTTTTAGCCGAATTCGTCTCTTAAACCCATTACACGGGAAAGAGTAATCCCGTTAGCGTTAAGCGATGGGGCTATTGGTTGGCTTTTCGCTTAATCCGGGGCGCATCCTCCAGATCGTAAATAACAGCGGTGGTCGTTTTTAGGATGATAGTGACCCATAAAGTATAGGGGAAACCACGCGGGAAGAGCAACAGGTTCTTTGTGTCGTTCGATCTTTGCTGATCAGTCTGACTCGATCGCTGTTTATTCCTGAATATTTTTGCTCTACATTGTAGATGACTTAATTTTATCAAGTATCTCTGCTTTTGTGTATAGGCTTAGTTTAGATCGAAGTTGTACTGTTAATTGCTGCCCATGTTTGATATGATGGAATCATTACGGAACTATTTGGAAAATTTCCGTGTTTTTTTTTATACATTGCTAAACAAAATTGATCTGAGCATATTTATTTACAATTAATTTGCAAAATATTATGAGATACATTTTTTAAATTCCGATATATTCTACAAATCCAACTAAAATATCAGCATTGTGTTTTAAGCGGATTTTTTTGTATAATGTTTAGCTATCTCGCATGTTTACCGGCGTATTATATATATAATATGAAATATATAAGGAGTACCCAAATGAAAAGTGGACGCTTGTGATTGTGTCTAAATGATTGCAGTTACAGCAATACCACCGAACAGGAAAATAAAGGGCAGTAGGTGTGCACTGCATATGACATTCACTAGTGAAAGTTGTTCGTTTTAGAGAAAAGTGGTCAAAAATAAAGACGTGCTTATACATGGATGCTTCCAGATCGGAACAGCACGTGATAGTACGGTTTCCGATTCTTCGATTGTCATAAATTACTCTAGATTGATTTCCTGTCTCAAGGGAACACTCAATTCAACGCAATCTGTAGTACTCTGACGAAACTACGGAAAATAATCAAAATTAAACGGCCAACCCTTTTCAGACAACAAGTAATCCTTCTTCATGAAAATGCCCTTGCACATTTTCCCCATGAAGCCCAAATGACCATAAAAAATTACAATGGGAGGTGTTGAAATATCCACCGTACAGTCCGGATTTAGTATCCTGTGAACATCTTTGGGCCATTTAAGAGAGCATTACAGGTGACACATTTCTATTCGGATGGCGAAATGAAGGAAGCTGTTCATAATTGAATCAAGAATCATCTTTCTAAAACAAAGGAGTAGACCTGCTACCTAAACGATGAAACCTGTGTAACAACGGCAGTTTCAATTTCTTTGGATTTCAAATACATATCTGCATGCGTCGCAGAATTATATATCTATATGCGTTTGGTTTAATTTCCTTTGTAATAAATCAATTTTTTTCTAAATACACCAATCAAATTTTTGATTTGATGTCCAATAAAAGTTTAGTAGCAATAGGAATTAATTTATCTACATATTATTCATAGATTTATTAGAACAATGAAGGATTGAATTACAAAAAATATATTAAGAAAGTGTGCTTCCTGCTTATGACGACGGGAATGATGCTTAAGTCGAAATCTAACTTACTTAATGAATTAAGTTATTTACTTATTTAATGAATTAAACCTTAGTCACCTGACTTATCCATCACATGAACATCAGAATCCAAGATAATTTTTATGTGTAGAGTACTTTTAGATACATGAATTTTCAATGGAATTAGATCATTCGATATCTCATTCCAGATCCTGAAACCTGTCTCTGAGTCTTAACAAATCATATATTTAACGGCTCTAATTATTTTTTAATATTCATCTTCATTGTTTATCCATTTTATTTAATTTCAAAGTAATTGAAAATTGCTAATAAGTTGAGCTTAGCGCAACCATAAAAAATGCACTACGATTTTACTTCAAATGACTTTTTAGCAATAAATATGAATTATGGTAATTTGATATAAATGAATTATAAGAAAAAATAATAATTCTGTACTCAAAGCAAAATAGAAAGAAGTATTAAACTTTCCTTTTACCCCCATTTTTTAAAGCTTTCGTTCAGAATTTAACCAATTTTAAAATAACTAACGTAAATTAAATGATTATCAATTTCAATTGTTCCTCTGTATTATTTCATTATCATGATTTTTTCCGCAATAACATACATACAAATTCGCAGCTGCATCAAACTTTTATCTTGACGTTTTAATCGCGTACCATTGCTATTTAATTTACGTTGCTCAAGAATTCAAAAAATTTTCCCATTGGCGCTTCCGAAATAAAAGATTTCACCCAACTTTCATTCAGAAGAACATGGCGTCTTCACATTTTCCGAATTGGGCCACATTGCCAACTTCTTTAACCAAACATTACATGCCTTGGAACAGTATTCCACCAACTTGTGGTGCCGAGAAGAAATCAAGTGTGTATGTCTGCGATCGATGGCCGAAAGTCAACAACGAGCAATAACTTGGGGCGTGACGAAACTTGGAAAAAAACAAAACAACACAACAGCACTGGCCGGGAATTTCCTGTGATCCCATTGAAACAAACAAATAAAGAAAAAGAACAACGGCATTCACTCTTACTGCTTCAGAAGTCAACAATTTCTCACAGGCGACGTTTCCCGTGACCAAGAAACTGGAGGCACTCTTTGAAAAAAGGAAAAAAAGAACACACACATAAAAAAAAGCGAACGATCGCGGGTAGAAGTGCTCTTTCCCTTTAAGTGAGTTGTTCTCCATTTCTTTTTCTTGGCCAACACCATACAATTAAAGGAAATCGTTAAGAGGCTATGATTTTTGTGTTCTCTCCCTGTTTCCAAGTGGAACCGCGGCCCATCCATCACCCCCCCCCCATGTCTTCCACCTCCCCTCCCCTCCCCCCTTGGATGGTAATGGATTAAGAATGGTTAATTGCCACCATTCTCTCGCAAGAATAGTCAATTGGAAGGTGGTTAACTTTCCCCTTCTCAATTATATACGTTGTAGATGCTAATGAGGACTGTTATGATGGATTGTTACACCTTGCGACGCTCGTGTTTATGCTTTTCTTGGGATATTAATCTTTGGGGTATTGTTGAGACACCTTAACAATGTATCCCGCCGTTGAATCTCAATTAGCTGAAGAAAAAAAAATTCTTTTGGGTGATTATATCGGAATTTTCGGTATGAATGATATTTGGCAGGTAAAAGTCATTACCACAAGTTAACTGCCATCTGTAAATGAAGCCACAAGAAGTTTAAAGATTATTATCTTTAGATTTACGTCATTAAAGAAATTATACAAATTCTGTAGAGTGTAGAGAACATGGTAATTGTTAGGTTCGAGTTGTTTGTAGATTATTTCGCATTTGTTTTACCATTCCAGAAGACACTTGACGTGGCAGTATTATCGAACATGTGTACATTCAGATGATAATTGGAAGGATTTCAGTTTTACTTTGTAGTATTTGTTAAATAACTTTTATTTTACTTTCCGCTTCATTCAATTGCTCAAACATTTTTTAGTCCGTAGTAAAACATTAATTGGATATGTTGTGCTTTGCGACACACGGCATTATATAGGTTAATTCCGTTCTGTGTTGGGAAAAATAGAACTAGTATTATCACGCGAGAATATGATGTTGTTTTGGTGTCTCAGAAATTTGAAGGCAAGAAAAATTCATTTTTTCAATGGTAGATAGCGAGTCATCTGACCCATGACATTTGAGGTTTGTTTTGCCAGTATTGTTCGAGATATTTAATTTAATTTATTATCAATTGCTTTTTGTTTGTCATTTCTGTGGAATGACGTCATCTTCCAGTTTGTTTATGATTTCTTATTTTCAAATCATTTATCTCGCGATCAAAAGATTAACGTTTGGTGCTTTTTTTTTAAAAAATTCTTTCAGTTTTAACTATCACAATTTTGTAAAACTTGACTTATATTTTTTCTTTAATGATTTTATAAGCGCATTATTACTAATTGTAATTCTCAGAATACTGTAAATATCAGAATATAATTTTAATTTCAACCTGCATTACGTTCATTGGATTTTACCACCTACACAATAGCTTCTATAAATAGTGAATTTTTCTTCAAAATTACTGGGTTTTTTAATCTTACAATCGGTCGAGCTCCATAATTTTGTTTGCTAGCTAGAAAAATTGAAAATGAAAGTTTCAAAAAAAAAAAAAATTATTATTTGAGAGAGATCGATAGAGAAGTCTCGTGACTGTTTCAAACCGGTTTAAATTGGTTAATGACTTAAATTAATTCAGATAAATAATGACTTAAAAATAATAATGTTATCATGTGAAAACTTGAAATTTGTGACCGTAAATTACATTTTTTATTAATTTTAAAAAAATTTGAGTTTAGAAATTAAATGCATAGCTGAAAATTTGTGCAACTAAAAGAAAACACTTCAAGATTGTATGATTTTGATCCTACAATTTACTTAATATTTAATATATTGAAAATTATTCTGATGCGGTTATTGAATATAAGTGATTTTATTTTATTAAATCAATCTTTATAAAATAAGTCATTTTTTCATTTTAAATTCACTATTAATAATTTTTTACCATTTTTGAATTAATGACATGTGCTTAAAAAGTGAAAATCAATTCGATTAATCTTATTATATTGATATGAAATGATTTCGGCAAAATAATATACCCATTTGTTTACCTATCACATATCCCATGTTTCAATTGCAGGTTGCGAAATATTAGTGAGGGTTTTTACTGAAGTTTGCGATAAGGAATAAGCCTTAAATGTTTGCTCCGAAAATTAATTGGCATGTTACAGAAGGGTACTAACAATATATAATATAAATACTTATTATCATAAGCTATAAAAAGACTAGATCCCCCATTGGTTTTTGAGTGATATTTGAATATTTGAGTACTGTGCATAACGAAATAGATAGCATTTGAAAGAAGAATAAATGTAGAAAAAATCTTAAAGAATTTAGATGTCATGCAATCAATCCTTTTATTTATATCATTTAAAAAAGATTCTTTCTTATGACAATAAAGACCATTAAATATGGAAAAAACGATGAATCCAAAATCGAATCCCACCTTCTTTTACGGATCCTCCCATAAGGGACTTCGGTGGTTTTTGTCTGCCTGGAATTGCAACTGTCCCCCGAGACCTCGACGGGGTTGGGGTGGGGGGATGAAGTGGCATGTAACGGACATGTTTCTGTCATCTGGGTTCAAGGAAAGCACTTTCTTTAATTACTCCATTTTTTTTTGTAAACTTTCTATTGTAGAAAAAATCGAAAAAAACCAAAGCTTTAGGGGATGAAAAAAGGAAAAAAAAAAAAAATGGAATAAAGTTTTCATCGGTTTACCATTTAAAGCTTAAAAAAAACAGTTTTATTTTCGGCTACCGTAATCGAATTTTAATTTAAGTGCTGATTTTTTTTACTCAGCCCTCCTATATGCTCATTGATCTTCTCCTTATGTTAAAGGTATATTTCTATCTGCCTTTTTTTTTCATTTTATTTTCTCGCATACAAAGCAAATGAAAAAGGTGTCAAAGTTTTTAAAGAACTCGATCCCTAGGGTATGAGGAATTCCTAAGTTTTGAACTTTCCCCAACGAGAAGTATATTTTTAGAGCTGTGCCTTTATATTGGTATATATACAATATACACAATATATGTGTGTGTATAATCATACTTAAAATTTTACTTTAATCCTAATTAATATTTTAATTTTTAAAGCCTTTCTAAAATTTTCTCTTATTTCCTGATTCCATTCCACTTTTTCTATTTCATCAATTCAAATAAATATTTGTAAAAATACTGTGTCATCAATTTCCCGTGCCTAGGGATCGGTGATGTAAGTGGTTTCTTCTGAAGGATCACTGGGTTTCTCTTATCAAGATCTACACGCGTGAGAATTCCTTTAAAAATTCCTTTAAAATTTGTCGGATTTATGAGAATGCCCCAGTGTATAAGATCAAGGATAAATGATTTCGTGCCTTTTTACGTTTTTATTTTTTTACCTTCGTCTGTTTTTATGTTCACGCTCTTTGTACGTAATGTGTGCCTCTCGAGATAGAATAGAACAACAAACAAAAAACATCTCTCTGATTTTGGCCACGACTCTACCTTCTGCTTCAAACGCAAAATTATAACTTGCTACATTATATATATATATATATATATATATATATATATATAATGCTATTTCACTCTATATTCTATATATGAAATTTGACCTATCAATTTATCACGAAAATTCACTGACTTTATTTTCTTCTGTTACAAATAATATGTCATTGCAGAATTTATTTATTTAGCCCCGCCTTTATCTAAAATACGTTGTAGGCTTAATATATTTATTATTATGCCCTGGCCTGAAATCATGCGGCTTGTTGATAGGAGTTTTTCTGAATGTGCTAATAGGCACCTAAGTACTAAGACAGAAATAAGTAATGAATTAAATATTAATTATCCCCTGTGGGAAATTAGGCCAGATTATCAATGGGCAAAGTTGGCTACTAGCTTGGGGCTGTAACGTCTCTTAAGATCAAATAATAGTCAACCACCTTTTGGTATAATATGTTTTAACAAATAATTCATTGCACTCATCACAGGTAAAGATATATAAAAGGTATAAAGATATTTCCTATTTAAACGGGTTGTTTGTTACCAGTTTTCTGAGGCCGTATTCCGTGAAACGCACGCACACGCACACATGCACGCACGCACACACACACATGCACGCACGCACACACACACACACACACAAATCATATATTACCCATTTAAAATAATCAATTGCCTTGTGAAATCAAAGACATTTTTGGCTATGCCGCAGTATATTATACATGTGTTTAAAATAAAAGAAAAACATTAATACTTTAACAAATATTTGAGCTAAGTTGTTCTGTTTAGTGAAGTACTCAATATTTAGATCATAAAAATTTCCGTTTAGCGATAGGGATTTTGTCAGATAACAGCAAGTCTGAGTGAGTCTTACACCATGGAAGAAGAAAGTTGTTAGCATGTTAGAAAATGCAAGTTGCTAATTAGCTGTTTCCATTCCATTCGATCCATTCCGATGAATATTTTTAAAAATACAATATGAAAAGCTAAAAATTGGTCAATTTTTTTCTTTGTTCACAAAAAATGACTAGCTTCTTTTTATAGAATCGATATCCAAGCTAGTGTCAATCTCCAACTTTACCTGAATGTTTTTTTCTATGACTTTTTTAAATGATAATTCAAGCTCATCTCTTGTTTCAATAAAATGTAACTAAAATCTGAAAACAAAAGAAAATTCGATGAATGGCCGTTTGATTTAGAACGATTGTTGGAGATGATCCAGCTTTTCGAATTCTTTTTGTCAGCTGTCATCAGGATTTCTGAGAGGATTGATTTTGTTGCCTTCAGGATTCTGAAAACAAATACTTCTGTGGTAGAGCAACTAAAAAATTCCTTTTTTTTTCTTTTGTGAATCGTTGCTTGTTACTAGTTTTGTATATGGTTCTTTACGCTAGGATTCTGACTTTTAGAATATTATATCGGATTGAGCTACTTTTAAAATTTGCTAATATTTGTTAAACAATTGTTAACTGGGGAAATATGTTATTCAATTGTTTTGGGAAATAGTTATTGGTTGAATAGTTTACCGTTATAGTTATTAATATGGTTTTGGATTTCAAAAAAAATCAATTAATACAGTTCATGGTTCCTTAATTAATCATAATAAAAATTAGTGAAATGGTTAAATATAATTTTGAAGATTTTTGGTATTATAAAGAGTTTGAAGATTGTTCTTATAAAATATCTGATATGCAGCATATGGGTGCTTAATTTTAAAATTTTTATAATGATTCAGAATATTCAGAGAATTATTTTTAATTTAAATGATTTACAAAATAATCATTTGTTCTTCGTAATAACATGACTTAATTAAAATGCTTTTTCTGATTATTAATATGTAAATTAATAATATAAATCGTCTTACGAATTCCCCCGACATTTATAAATCAAATTTAATAACATTCGATGTCCTATGTTTCATAAAGGGTTTGTCATCATAAATTACGACCATCATATTATTTTTAAGCAGTAATAATTTTTAATAATTAATTAAGCAATTTTTAAACTGACGCTTTTAATTAAAAATTTCTAATAAAAAATCGTTTGCGAAAAAATGTATGATTTTAAAAAGAACATTCTAAAAACATAGAAATTTTTTTTTTGTTCTAAAGAAATTAGAAAGAAGGACAAAGAAATATTAAATTGGTTAATTAATTATTTCAACAAATAGGAAATAGCTTGGTAGATTAGGCGTTGGCATTACAACCTTTAGACTGTGAGTTCGATCCCGCCACCCGAAGGTTCTCCGTGTGTGTGGTGGCTGGCGCACGCTAAATCTGTCATGGTCACAAAGTCCTCCATGTCGAGAGTAATACCACTGGGGATACTGGGTCAGAGGTGATCGTTCTATATTCCAGATCTAAATGACGATCTGTGGATGAATGAATGAAAATGCATAAAAAGGGTTTGTGGCGTGTGAGAGCTGGAAGTTATACTTCTGCCATACGGTGCTCAGGGATTCATACCCTCAGAAGCTACTGCACCCGTCCTTTCGTTGTAAAGCGGAACATGGTAACAACAACATACAAAAAAAATTATTATTTTTTTTTTCATTTGCATTTTTAATTTCAAAGCATTTTTCATCGTTTACGATTAAAACTACTACATTTACTGGCAGCTCACTGAATTCAGCTAAAAATGTATTATCCTCCCCCTATAAAAATCAAAATTATTTGTTACTTGTTTCAGTAATGTATAAAGAACTGCATAAAATTAAAATACTTTCTTAAATAAGAGTAATCATTACTCATGATTTCAATTATATATGTTAAAAATTACACAATTCAACTGTATCAGTTTTACTTAATATATTAAAATAATAGTACCTGGGAGAAAGAACTTCGCTTGGCAGGCTTTTATTGTTGTTGGTGTCGTAAAATCATAAATAAAATCCTCTTCTATAACTCTTTTAAAGTTAAAAATGTAATCTGCAACGCAATCTGAATTACAAATACGGCAAGGAACATGAGAAAAAATGCATGGGAAACCGAAAGTCTAACCACTACTCCATCTCAAATATTCTTATGCAGGCCATGTATAGCCGCATGAGAATATTTAAAAATACTTTTTGTTTAAAATCGCTTTTTTTTTCAGGAAAGACACCTACGAAGATAAATTTAAAAATTAAAACCCTATATAAATATAAAATTCGATCCAAATCGTTAGTCGTTTCTGAGATGCACGAAATAATTTTATTTATATGCAAGAATTGCTCTTTTCAATTTATAAGTTTCAGAATTATTTATTTAACTGCAATAATGTAGTGACCATAACTAGCAACTTGAGTTATCTCTAACTATAAAGGATTTAAGCATACTTAAACAGAAAAGAAATAATCGTAAATTTCTCGGCGAATTTACTTACAATTGCCTTCTTTTATATGCCGAATACAACCCCTATTTTTCAGTTTTATCTCGAATTCCATTAAAATTATCTTTTACCATTTTCCATGCCTGATAATTCATGAGTTCCCCTGCTTATTGCACCTGTAGAATTTGTCTCGTCCCTGTTGTTCTAAATGAAAGAATGAAATAAGGCGCCATCAAACCCCTGAAACGGTTGCATCCATCTTCCGATTCTGGGGCCCGTATTTCATCCAGAGATTTATTTCCTATCAGAAAAGAGTTACAATAAGAAAGAATAAGAATAAGTAGTGCGCGGCGGATGCTTATATATCAGAAACCGAAGAATAGCGAAACATCCCATCTCTCAACCGGTTTTCGGTGCGATTCTCTCACCGCCACCACCCCTCGCCGTGACAAGATACTGGATTCTTCTTCCCGCCCCCTGAAGATACAGTTTTCATTTACACCCTCTGTCGAGTTACGCAATGGGGCACTTTTCTTCTTTTCTTTTTTTACGAACACCTTCGTTTCGTAGATTCGTAGTAAGGCAATTTAGACCGGTTTGCAAGTTTTCCTGTTAGAGATTGTCGAAGCCGCAATATTTTTGAAACTCGCCTCACCTTCACCCGGAGAGGTGCTGGAGTGGCAAGGGTAAAAGGATTCCCGGGGTATAGTCTTCTTTTTTCCTTCACTCTTGTCTTAGTAGGCTGAAAAATGTAATAAATACCGCGATGTGAAAAAGATAAGTGCTTGCAAACATCATAGAATTATCATTCCTTTTTTTATTTGGACTATAAAATCTGCTGTAATATTTGCCTTGGTGGTAACTTATATATCCTGAACTGGATACGCCCCTCAATGTTTCATCAAACGCCACTGAATAAAGACGTCTTGTTGTCATAAAAGGCTGAAAAATATAAAAGTTCCGGATGTAGAAAAGATAAGGTGCGCAAATATCATAGAATTCTATTCATTTTTTTTTTTAAATTTGGACTATAAAATCTGCTGTAACATTTTCTTTAGTGGTAACTTATATATGCTGGGCAGGATACGCCCTTCAATGTTTCATTGAACGCCACTGAATAAAGACGTTTTGTTGCCATAAAAAGCTGAAAAATATAATAAAAGTCCCGGATGTAGAAAAGATAAGTGGTTGCAAATATCATAGAATTATCATTCCTTTTCTTTAAAATTTGGACTATAAAATCTGCTGTAATATTTGCTTTGATGGTAACTTATATATCCTGAACAGGATATGGCCATCAATGTTTCATTAAACGCCACTGAATAAAGACGTCTCGTTATCATAAAAGGCTGAAAAATATAATAAAAGTCCCTGATGTGGAAAAGATAAGGTGCGCAAATATCATAGAATTATCATTCCTTTTCTTTATAATTTGGATTATGAAATCTGCTGTAATATATATCCTTAACAAGATACGCCCATTAATGTTTCATTAAACGTAACTGAACAAAGACATCTTGTTGCCATAAAAGGCTGAAAAATATAATAAAAGTTCCGGATGTGGAAATGATAAGGAGCGCAAATGTCATAGAACTATCATTCCTTTTCTTAAAAATCTGAACTATAAAATCTGCAGTAATATTTGCCTTGGTGATAACTTATAAATCCTGGGCAGGATACGCCCCTCAATTTTTCATTAAAAGCCACTGAATAAAGACACTTTGTTGTCACAAAAGGCTGAAAAATATAATAAAAGTCTCGTATGTAGAAAAGATAAAGTGCACAAATGTCATAGAATTTCTTTTTTAAAAAACTTGGACTATAAAAATTCAATAAAAGCAGTAATATTTGCTTTTTGGCATTTTCTATGAATGTCTTCTAAATTCCTCAATATTTAATTAAACGCCTCTGAATAAAGATTTTTTTCTTTGTCTTCGAGGCTTTAGACTTGACCTTATAATGTATAAAAAATGTAATAAAATGTATTGGCTATACGCATTGTCCTTCATGTGTCTATGTGTAACAACCGGGCCATTTCCGCTACTCACCACATTGTTGTAACGCCACTAAATAAAAATTCTATATTTATCTCCTCTGCTTCCCCCGGCAATAGTGTATCGATCATAAGTCCAGAAGGGCATAGATACACTAATCTTATAGAATGCCATGAAGACAAAACATAATTGCGTTTATGACAACATTTTTAAATGAAATATACCGACATTTATAATATAATAGTATTGAGTAAAGGCGCCATATTTATGTTTTTGGCATTTCTGGACAGTGACATAGCAATGCTCTTGGCGCCAGTCTTGGGGGACGTCATTCAGGACAAAACATTAAGGCATTTACAGCACTTTTTAAAGTGAAACAACCTTAGTGGGGAAATAATGTCATGTTCTTGATGCATTTTACTTTTTTAATCTTGCTGCACGATAGGGGGTGAATTTACATTGTGCTTCGGGAAACAGCTACCTCATTATGCCATTGTCTCTTGGGATCTGGGCATTTATTTATACTAGTCGGAGTGTGGAATGGTCCTTATTATTTTTGGTATCAGTACTTTAGCAATTAGCTGGAAAAGAATTGTATCTAAATCTTGCCAGAAGACTAAAAATTAAATATTATTTCGTTAGTTTCAGTAGCTTTGTAATGATAATAGGCGTTTTGAAATTACACTCCCCTATCCCTCAAGCTACACTTTTGACTTTAAAAAGTGAAACAGAATATTTATCATTATGACAAAGAGGGGGAAAAGATGCAACGATCGGAAGGAGAAAGTGGGCATAAAGCCGAAGAGATTTGAAAATTTGATAGACACTATATTTATATTGTGCCTTTGTAAGGCATACTTTGTAACTCATATTACTCGAACTGAAGATTTTTTTTGTACTATTTTTTTTAAATTTCAAGTGCATTATGAATTTTATTTAAATAAAATTGTTCAGCTGCTATTGCTTTGCTTATATATCTTTCTCTCTTTCTTTCTAAAAAAATTTGAAACATCTTTATGCATCTGAAAGAAAAGATAAATATTTAAAAAAAATAATTTTGTACTGATTTAAACCATGAATTATAATTTAGTGTGATGGAAATAATAAATGTAACCCTGTACAATTTCAATAAAAGTTAAATAATTGTGTTAAACTAAAAATCTTTTGATACTTAATTAATGGCTTATTCTTATTTATAATTTTTTTCATGGATATGTATAGTTCTATTCTCCCTAAAGCTTCCTAAAGAAAAGTTAAGAAATATATTTTAATGTTTCTACACGCGCTGAAAAAATTGTTTAACACATTAATTTACATTATTAGAAAAAAAAATGCGTGTATTTATTTTAAGAAATGCATTTAAAAATGTTAAAATAAATAATAAGCTTAAAAGAAAATGACTCATTAAGATATTAAAATATAAAACAAAAGATTGAAAAAAAAATGCAAAAATTCTTTTTAAAAAATTTTATATCTTTTAAATCTTTGAAAATATTTGTTTTTTCAAATAAAGGATTTATTATACCAGAAAAAAAGAAAGAAGTAAAATGAAGAAGCATAAATTTAATTTTAAAAATACCAGGGTTTTTTTTTTCTTTTTGCAAATTTCAATAAGTTCACGCTTTATTCTTTTCTACATCGCGTCCATTAAAGATAAATCGAAATAAAATAAAATTAAAATAAATCTCTCTTTCCATTTGAGAATAAACAGAGATTTACCTGTGGAGAAAAAGAACAATAACAAGCAAATACACCTCTAAAGACGTAACAAGAAAAAGAGTTGCAGAAGCCACGATCGAATCATCAGCAGAAACTCCGGTTCTTCGATTTCACTGCTGGAGAAAACAGAAGTCGGCAGATCCCAAAAGAGATTCGAAAAAAGAATAAAAAAAGGCAGGAAAAAAGAGCTGAGAATAAATAAAAGAGCGGGAAGTGTCTGTGCCAAGTGACGTTCGCTTATTGGACAATGCGATTAGATTCTATGAGCCTTCCCGGCATCCCTCGGGAGCCTCCTACAGTATTGCCACCGCTGGCACCGTAACTTCGGGCCTGAGGCAATTTCTTCAATAAAAACAAAGTCCCTTCAATTTGAACACTCAAACGACATTTTAACGTCTGCGCTGTCAACTTTCTAGGGGGGGGGGGGAGAAAAAGGTGAATACGAAAGTGGGAACAAAAGAGACGAGAAATTATTCAAGGCGGGTTTTATTTTTTTATAATATATATTCCACCCTTTTGTTTTTGTCTTCTCTTTTTACGGCATTTATTTTCCTTTAAAAGAAGGAATTACACATTTGAATACCCCTCTTCTTTCCATCCACCTTTCATTACTGGAACTGCATGATGGGAATTAAAAATTAATGTTAGTTGGAATATGATATAATGCAAGTTAAAAAAATGAATCTTGGTGGTAAGCTAAAAATGATGATTTATGCATACATATGAGATATCTGAATCATATGATATGTGTATGACATTTAATAATTGCTGTATGTTTGATAAATTAATGAAAAAAAATATGAATGCTTACATATTCCTACTTTGTTTGAAATGGTACGTCTATGACATGAGTTATGCTTTAAAATTTTATTATGTTAAAGCATACAAATAACACAATAAATTAGCTCAATAAAATGTTATAACAATAAATGAATGAATTTTTGTTTAGTTAAAAAGTTTTGATAGAATATCACTAATACAACTGTATTTTTTTATTGAGTAATTTTTAATTCCTGATGAAGTTTTCATTGCCCATACTTTTGTAATTTCAAAAATCATGCACCGGTTACTTCAAGTAGAATGAGGCTCGTAGCTAAAAATGACGTGATATAATCTAAAGGTTATGTGAAAAAAATATCTTCGATAAAGATTTAAACTTCCCCTGTAAAATTTCATTTAAAAATTTGAAATTAATTCGAACTTAAGTTAATCTGTTTAAAGCAAAATTGTTTTTACGGTTTTGTTTTCCTACGATTACATCATTTTTTAAAGAATTAATCTGATTAAAATGCGCATAGAATTTTTTTAAATGTAATTTTAGAAATAAAAATAATTTCAAGTTATTATAAGAAGTATTAACATTAAACACTTGTTGAATTGAACAAAGCCTTAGACATTAAATATATAATTAAGAGCGGGCACTTTGTTATTTCCTGTTTTTAATTTTTAGCATGCAACTCACAATTAATTTCGTTTATAAAAGCTACAATCTTTTTTTCCTCGTATACGAAAAAAAGGATGGTACTCAAAGTATATTTTTTGAAGAGGGAAAATACACAAAAAGAAAATGTAGCATTCAACAAAAAATTCCATTTCTATGTTTATAGAATTTTCGCTTTTCATGTCTCTCCGAGTTCAAAAACATTTTGAATAATGTTATTGTTTCTATCTATCACTACCACTTTCTGTCTACCACAATTCAAATACTCTTGATGTAAACGTATGAAAGTTAAATGATTTTTATACCATATTTGTAGATTCCTGTCAAATTTGAAATTAATTCACGGAGTTTTTGTTCTGATTGCGAACGAACACGTTAACTGCAGATCATGTGGCAATAAATAACATTTGCCACTCAGTTTTAAAATCTAAAGAAGAGATTCCTATCAGATTTTAACACAAACACATAAAGTGGTTGACCATCAGTTGTCTGTATTTTTGCCTCTTGGGGTAATCGTATTTGTAAATATGATTACCCCAAAAGGCAACGATTTAGAGAAATAAAATTTTGTATGCGAAAGAAATGCGATGACAAACGATGGTTGAGTCATGAGGGTTTGAAAAAGGTGTGCAAATACCCATTAGAATGAGATCGAAAGTAAATATTGCTGCCTTTTAAAGCTAAATAAAATGTCAAAAAAATATATAGTTTTGAGTTACGTTATCATTTTCTAAACTTCTAATTACAACTAAGAGATAAACTTCTTTTCTTAACGCATTATATTTGTATTTTCTAAACGTCAAATCTCTCTTTGCTGATCAAATTGCGTTATACCGATGCGATTTAAAAGCTTTGACAGAAAACGCAATAGCTTAGGTTTAGTTTCGTGGCATTTGACTGGAAAATTATCTGTTTTTATCTTCAAAAACTATGTATGGAGGATACCCCACAGAGCTATTTTATTTAACCATCATCTGTCTTCATTTTGTTTTGTCAACACCCGATGATAGATGTAATTCAAAGCAAGAGTTGAAAAAAGGTTAGATCATTTCTCAGAGGACGATAATTTTTAATTAGTTTGGCATTCCAGAACAACGCCATCTATCGAGCTTTTGAAAAGTTGTCCCAATTAATATTGAGCCAGAGGCCCACTAACATCCATAAAAGAAAGACGTCTATCTACACGCGACAACCGATCCCCCGCTCGCAAAGCTATGTGACTACGCAGTAATATGTTTTCAGTCATAATGTTTTCTTACTTCTAGCGTGCTCCTAGAGGAAATAATTTTAACTTTCAGATTATTTAATATCTCCATGTTTTAATTCTCTTTAATATTTCCCTGTAAATACTCCCCCTGTAAATATTCCCCTTAAACTCTAAATAAATTCTTTTATTTTTTTAAAGAAGTCTCTTCATCCTTCGTTTGCATTATTTTAAACTTGGTTTACAAACTAACCCGTAAATATTAAAAAAAAAAAAAAAAACCCTAGACATCACGCCACTAAAATCCTGCTATCTGAAGAGTAATTTTTGGAAGATTGTGTTTGAATCCCACATGTATAAAATCGAAATGCTGCATTAATCTAATGAAATGAATGAATCTGCAAAAACATAAATTCCGTTTGTTTTTGCCGTAGATTTAAAATGCTGAAAATTTTAGACAATTTTTTTAGACAATGATATTATTACTACTGATTCATCAAATGATTCTTTGTCTTAAATGCTAATAAGCGAGCCAAAGCATTTTGAATGATTTCCATTCGACAGTGTTGTACTACGCAGTTTCAACTTTTGCTCTGACAACAACTTTTTGCTGTGACAAAATGCATAAAGACATTTGAGTTCTAATGCCTTTATTTTCATGCAGTGACTCGATGTCGAAATGATTGTCATATGTTCCGAGTTCGTAGATAAGATCGATTAGAAATGCTGGAAAGATTCTATTCTTACGGCAGATGAGTCTCTTCTTTTACCACGTGACAGAGCCAAGCCCATTTAAGCGCTATCGGGAAGCGGCAGGGGCTAATTTGAATAGATGCAAATTTTGGTGTAATGGACCTTCCGTTAGAAGACAAGACCGTTTAGAACGCTTTTCTGCAATGTTGCGCTTTTATTAAGCCTTTCAGAAATAAGAATTCTCGCCAACTTTGTCGCCAATGCGAGGGCAAGACAGTCAATTGTAAAATGGGTAATTAAAACAGATTCCTCGGAGACGCTTTACTGTAAGAAAGCCTTTAAACTTGAGTGAATAATTCCATATGTCTTAATTACAGTGGAGATATGAATAGTTTGTAGGCAAGCGGTATATATTTACTAGCTGTTAAATATAAACGAAGCTTGTTTAATATTACTACAATTTGCCAGTAAAGTTTATGTATTAAAACTATGTAAAATTCGAATTGATGCGTAGGACATGAATTCCATTTCAATTTCCGGAAGAACATAAAATATAAGGATTGTCTCCATAAAAATTTTCCTAAATGTTTTGGCAATTAATCCTTTGTTCTTTAATGGCATATGTAGAATCGCTTAATATTTCAAAGGTCCTCAAATCTATATTTTACTCCGATGGACCAAAGTTAGACAATATTTATAGTTTTAAATTATGTCTGTGCTTCATTCTTGATTTTGTAAAGGCTCTAAACCTATGTATGTTTGTATGGGGTGCGCGAAAAAAACAAACATTAAGGACAAAATTGGGAAGAATTATAAAATTGCACTTTCTAAACTTGAAAATTTAAGCTTTAAATGCGTAAACCTACTGATTAACCTGTGAAAAAAGAAGAATATGAACATATATTTAAAACGATAAAATATTTAATATTTTTCACACAAACAACTTATAAAAAGAACATATGCGTATTCTGGCAAAAGTATTGCTGTAAGCCAGATTCATTCCCATATTTGTATCAAGTTTGTTTTTCCATAGAACTTCATTTCATAAAACTTGGCGCTATAAAGCAAACTTAACGATAAAACTAAAATTGTCGATTAAAATAATTGATTGCATGATAACCAGTTACTAAGAGAAATTATTACTTCGTTGAAATTACTTACTAGAACATGAAACGAATGCTGCTTTAATGTAGAGTATATGCTGCAATACTATGTATATGTGCCATAAATAAAATTCTATAACTCTAAGT
Source organism: Argiope argentata (assembly GCA_026289955.1). Lineage (NCBI taxonomy): Eukaryota > Metazoa > Arthropoda > Arachnida > Araneae > Araneidae > Argiope > Argiope argentata. The sequence continues at coordinate 4,484,086 of JAOUZG010041575.1, forward strand.
AAATGTGCTATAAATGGAAACTATAAATGCTATAATACTATGCTTATGTGCTATAATTAAAATTCTATAATGCTAAGTAAATCTGCTATAAATGGAAACTCTATAAATGCTATGTATATGTGCTATAAATAAAATTCTATAATGCTAAATAAATGGGCTATAAATGGAAACTCTATAAATGCTATGTAAATGTGCTATAAATGAAATTCTATGTAAATATGCTATAAAGACAATGGTTTTTAAATGTGCTACAAATAAAACGCTATGTAAATATGCTATAAATGAAATGCTATGTAAATGTACTATACATAAAATGCTATGTAAATCCTATAAATATTGTGACATTGGAAGTTCTTGAGAAATGAAAAGACTATGAGATATGGAAGGTGCAAAAGTTTGGCAACCTTGATTTAATATTAAAATAAAATAAAATCAGATTAAATTTGGCATTTTCGTGGGAAAAATATTTTTAATCCCTTTTATGGCATACTATACATTCCTTTTATTAAAAAATTCAACCCTGGTTTTTGTACATTTGAGCTATCTAGCATTTGGTATAAATTGACAGAAGAAAGAGTCAAGGAAATTTTGATATATATATATATATATATATATATATATATATATATATATATATAATAACAATAAACCAATGTGCTAATACCCATGAATCCAACAACAGTTTCGCAGCTATCTTATATTTCCCCTAATTTAATTACTTGATCTTCCATCACTTCTCTGGATGATATCCGTCTAATCATCCCTCCAATGTCAACCTCCAGATTGGTCCTAAATGTTTACTGCATTTATGGGCTTCCCCATAAACACTGATTCACGGCCATACATCATGAGGCCTGATGCCTTTCTGCCATCAGAACATTAAGCCCCGTGGTTGAGGAAGTCGAGTTCGTTGATGAAAGTCAATTGCCTGTATGCCCCAATCTGTTGGTTGTAACTTTCACTACAGTTGCGTGGACAGGTTTTGCTGTCTTCTCAAGAATATTCGCATTAGAATTTTTTAAAAAAAATATTTTTTTAGGCTAGCGATATTTATTTATAAATTGTGATACTGAAATATTATAATATCATGCATAATACTCAGGGTTAACTATTTCCGTTTGATCTAGTCTAATCAGGTATAATAATAGTTACTCTCGTCTTGGATTATAGACATCCATTATTAAAAATCTTTAGTAATTTTAATAGATTAAATATAATTGATATTTTAACGTTTTTCTTCAATTGAACAAAAAAAATCATGTTTTGGCCATTTTAAGCTTAAAAAGTAATATCAGCTTGTATTGATTTTCATTACTTTTATACATTTGATACATTAATAATTAATTTTTACGTTCTTTTTTACAAACTACTACTAGTATTTTAATCATCAAAAATATGAATTTGGAGATTTTGACGAATTTCTTTGTTTTAGACTATGCTAAGTTTCGAAAAACATTTTTTTTTTTTTTGGAATTATATCTTATTCTGTGAACATAACTAAAAAGAAGAAAAATCTGAGCTCGATTTATGCAATATGCTATACTCTACTCAAAATTTGTAGATTTCTATTAAAGTTTGAACAAAACGTATTTTGAGAAATTGTATCTGTTCGGTTGTCCAAATATAATTTAAGTATAAAATAAAGAGAAAATGGATTAAATTTGGCAAATATATTTAGGTACTTACGTATTACCGCCACCGCAGCTGCAGATTTGGCGGTTTTTAAGTTCCGCCAATCTACATCTAAAATACTTTTCAAAACATGCGCCAAATTTATCGGAATAGCAAGTAATATGAAACTCTAGGTGATACTCCCTTCAATCTTTACCTTACCTCAAGCCTTAAAAAGCTGCAGATTTGGCGGTTTTTAAGTGCCGCCAATCTACACCGCATTACCGCAACTTTGGCTGCCTTGGCGTTAATACGTAAGCTTTTGGTCTCAAAGAAGTCTGAAAAGTAGAAATTTGTTCATATTTTGTGACGAGCACAATACTTTCTCTGTATTATTATGTAAATAAGGGGGGAGGTATTTTATGAAAAATGGTATGTTTTAAAATTTAAAGTTTTTGCCAAAACAAATAAATATATTCGAAATAAATGGGGAAAACATTGAGTGAAACTGCCATGTTACTTTGAGCTATACGTGGAATGATTTAAAAGCATGGATTAAGATACTGTAAATTCCATTGAACTTACAATTACATTATGAAATATTTTTCCGTGTTGGAAAGGAATCCAATGCGGGAATACGTAACGTAATACTTTTTACGTAATAATTTCACCGGCTACTAGTTTGTTTGTTTGTTTCTTCGTTTTTGTTTCTCCTTTTTTATTTTTAATAATTGGTTGTATGCTTTTTTATGGTTTCTTTTTGTTTTTGTAATTTGCGCAATCATTAAAGATTATATTCTATTGTAATTCGTGCTTGATGTCCATAAAAAATGGCGTCTCTTAGGCCTCAAATTCAGGGGATTTTCGCGTTACAAGTTGTCAATATTGTTGTACAAATAGTCAGATCCTTCACAAAAAAACGTCCCTTGTATGAATCTCTGCCTGAGAATGATCCTTGATGAATTATTTTATTTTTATATTCCTTTTAACTTTTATTAACTTCGTATTTTAACTAATTTGGTTAAGGATTATTTTATGTAAGATGGCAAAAAAAAAAAAAATTAAGTGTTTAATTCATTCTAAAGGCTTCCTAATTATCGGATTGGATTTTTTAAAACTGTAGCACAATATATTTTTTTAAATATAATTCAGCATAGTATAAATTTCTTTTAAAGGCTTCTTAATAAGAAATATCATAAGAATAATGTTCCAAAATTTGAACTAAGCTTTATTTTGATTTGAATGAATTGGAATTCAATGTAAATTGAATGAAAATATAATATTAAACTACTCTGAGAATACCTCAAAAATTTTGGAGTCCTTTGAGGACTTTCAAATTTGCAAGGGCTCTAAACAGTTACCTACTTCGTATATTTAAATGCAAAAATTAATGATGTATTATTCTGTAAGAACTTCCAAATTTGCAAAGGCTCTAAACAGTTACCTACTTAGTATATTTAAATGCAAAAATTAACACCCGTTAACGATACTCGTCGCTTCATCCAAAAACTAGCCAGCGCGAAAAATCTATTAAGTTCCAATAAAAGCCGGCATCGTGTTTTTCACGCCGTGGTCCGAGATGACTATCTGGGAAACCTTCCTCTTCGCTTCATTTCACTCGCACTTCAGCAGACGATAACCCATTCTAATAGGTTCGCGGCCACCATTCATCAAAGCGCTGTTGCCATTCTTAAGTAATGGAACGTGATACGAAAATAATTACCCCCCCTTTTCCATTTAAATTGCTTTGGTTCCTCGCAATGATGGATGGAAAAACATCCGAATAAATCCAGAATGATGATGAGCATAAATTCTTCGCGCAGCTGCCTATTTTTATTAGGGCTGATTTGGGAAGAAGTGGGGGATGTTTTTGTTTACTTGCGAAGGAGATGGACGACATTCAGGGGAATATTTCAGATTGATTTTCGCTTGATTTGCTTTCGATCTTGCTCGTTTGCGCAATTTTTTTTAAATTAAAAAAACTGATTTTTTTGTCCATTTTTCCTCATGCTGTCGTTTAGGGATAAATTTTATAGACCTTATAAGTATGTCATAATTATCGTCCATCTTCTTTTAGTGAGCATGATTTAATGGACATTTATTTAATGATGTATTGATTGCATTTCACTGTAGTGAAATTTCTCGTTTTAGATTTGATTGCCCTAGAATTTAATACTGCAAAACCTGCTTCTTTTTTTTATTTCTACTATTAGCTCATATCGATATATACCTTGTTCAAATTTTCCATCGTTAATAAAATAATGTTTATTCATCCAATCAAGTTCAAATACATTTTTTTAAAACTAGTAGGGGATAACATTTGATGTTAATACAGTTTTATCACATATTATTTCATTAATTTTTATTAATTAATTAAAAACTAACTTTCTCGCCAAAATTCTTCATTTGCCCGCCACCAAATAAGTAAAGAATTCAGTTTGTCCCCACCCACGCTAATGAGGTTAGGCTAATCATGTTTTCATTCGATTATTTTAAACGATTCCTTTTTATTTTCGTAATGTTTGATACATTTAAAATTAAGCGTTTTTCATTTATAAATTTTTTCGAATTCATTTCAATTTAAAATAATACAGAATAAATAATATTAAAATTTTCTAACATGTATTGCGTTACCCCAACTGATGTAAAAAAATTCACGCATTTAACGTTGCCACAATTGGCGTTAAAAATTCAGTGCCAATGATCAATTATTTATAGTAACTGTAATCATTCGACCTGGATAGCTTGGTTGGTAGGACGTTGGATTCGCATCCTTTAGGCCATCGGAAAATATGGATCCCACGCCCTTTGAAATATTAAGAGATTCTACATATGCCATTAAAGAGCAAAGGATTAATTGCCAAAAACATTTGGGAAAATTTTAATGGAAATAATCCTTATATTTTAGGTTCTTCCGGAAATTGCATTGGATTTCATGTCCCATGGGGACGAACCCTTGACGCTAGGGCCTGTAGCCAAGTGACATGAACACATTATAAAACTATACTTCAGTTATGGCTATCGGGTTTATGAAGCTAGAGCCATAGATGATTCTTGTGCTAAAAATATGCAACCCAAACCAATCCTAGACTTTACTGGATCGCATATAAAATATTGAAACATTCATATATCCACACAATTTATTTATTTAATGCCAAAATTTTCTTTCCTTTTTAATAATTTATTCACTCCTCGTTGGACTTCAAACATTTACTTAAAACTTTTGTCTCTTTTGAGAATGGAGTTAAAAGCAGTAAAATAATTGATTGAGTGAGCTATTTTATTCTCTTTGGTGTGCTTGTCATGTACTTACTTCAAATATTTACTTTTTCGCATTCGAAGTGCACTCAGTGAATAATAGTTATAAAAAAAATAGTTGTTAGTGAAATAAAATATTTCCTCATAAATTGATTAAATATGTAAATTAAGTTCCTGATTCTAATCTTTTTTTGTGTGAGTTATATATCATCTGATCCAGAGATAAAGTGATATTTTTTATATTTTTACTTTTACATTGAAACTTGTAAAATAATTCATTTATTGTCATTTTAATATTCTTTTGTTTTATTATTTTTTCACATTTGAAACTCATTTACTAATCACCTTTTTTTTTCTTTCTTTACAGGTAAGTGTTTTGTCATCTTCGTTATATTTTAAAAAGTGTGCTGATGCTATACGAATCGAGGTAAATGTGTTGTCAATTGATTATGTTTTCTCTCGTTTAACTCAAGATTTTGTCGAATAGCCTTGTTTCAGATCTCCCAGGGTTCGAAAATCATTGTACCTGTCTGTCTGCTATCAAGATAACTCAACTCAAAAGCACTTTCAGCTAGACTAATGAAATTTGTAACATAGAAAGCTACAATTTTGTATTAGAGACTATCAAATTTTCAATGGAATCCATTCAGAAATTTGTCTTTTCTATTGTCCTAATATAAGTTATCAATGTAACTACAAAATAAAGAGATACAGATGTATAAAATTTGATACTCAGATTTAGCATATAAAGTGGTAATGCATAGCAAATTCAGAACTAAATCAATCGGATTGTATTTTCATAAGAAAGCAAACTCGATAACTGAAAATAAAAATTAAAACTTTAAATATGTGAAATGTCATTCATGAGTACTATAATAGTTTTGTTGCTGAAGCGTAATTGAGTTTAAAATTATGAACCTTTTCGTAGCCTGTCGATTCGAATCTTATATCTAATTATATGCTTTCTTCTTTGCTCTTTCTTGCACAGACTGGTCGCCTTATTAGCAGAGTTGGTCTTCACTATGAAAGGGCCCGGGTGCAAAAAGCCATAGGTAGCTTTAATTTTTTGTAAAATAAAAAAAGAAAGAAAAAATACAAACGCGATCGCTTATTATTCATGCATGTTTACTTAATGCGTGATTTCGTTCCTGCTAATACATCAATTACTTCATAAAAATTACAATTTAAAAGCAGTAATACAAAGTGCATTGCAAGGAATAGATCGTTTAATTAATCTTTGTTTCAATTTTTGTTTTTGCAACTTAGTATAAACAAGTATATGTTGATACTTACTTATGGCACTTGCCTATGGACAAGCCCGCTGCTGATACAGCAGCAGATTTAAGCCGAATTAAGGGTCTCTTATTTTTTAGTAGCGCCTACTAGGGCCAAGACTTAGCTACACACTCACCACATTTGCTTGCACAGCTCCTTTTTACGGGGGGGCACAGTCACATATCTCGCAGATAACACACAGAAGAACAACCATACCCCGAACCGGGACTCTAACCCAAGACCCCCAGAACACGAGGAAAACGCGCTGCCTCTGTGCCAGAAAGCCGGCAAACAAGTATATACATAGAGAAAGACACGCACGTACGCACACACACACACACAGTATAAACTTAGAGGAACGCGTACAAATATCACATTAGATGTAGAAGAAAGTAAATTGCTGAGGATTTAAAAGTCCATTTAAACCCAGCCTCAGACTCGACTTCTAGCCTCTGCTTGCGTTCGAATTCCCGCCGCTGTGTCTGAATGGAATTTTTGTACGCATAAATTCCCTTTTTTTAGGTATTGCTGCGATCATAACCTAATGTCAACGCTCAATAAGCCACGTAGAAACAAACTTTTGTACTTTCAGCAAGTGTAAACGCTATTCATGTTCACAACACTAATTTCTTAATCATGGTGGAGGCCCCTCGACTGAGGCGGACCCCGGTGCTTAGCATCAGCGACACCTCCGAGATGACAGACCCTGCTAATTTGTAATAGATATGAATTAATTTGATCATAGGTGAGAATCGTAAGTGGTTCAACAATTCAGACAACGTAATGAGTTGCAAACATGACTTTTTGTATTATTTGGATTTACTTTTTTCAAAACTTATTCATTTGATTTATGCCAGTATATTACCATTCGGTAATATGTATATTGTAAAAAAAATCACTGAGTCTTTTAATGAAAATAATATTCACGGTTTGTTGCTGACATTCAAACTATAAACTCCCCAATTACAGCTACATTGGGTATTCATTTGTTTTTAACAGGTTATAAAAAGTTTTTTTTTCTGTACTTTACCCACTTTTTACGAGTCTGTTCGATATAGCGTTATCGCAATGTTACTTGCCAATCAATTCTTAAAATCTACTGTTATTAAATGAGTACATTTACGCATTTTATTGACATTTACCAAATGCAGTAAAAGAGCTCAGACGGATTTACAGATTTGTGCCTTTATCCCACGAGTAAAAATCCGTGTTTCTGCATGGGGGAAAGGGGCAGTCCCCTCGATCCGTTAATCAATCATCGAAAGGTTTTATCGCAAATTGATCTCTGGCCCTGAAACTTCCCTTACTCGTTTGCAAGAGGGCTGCCGGTAGCTGCTTTTTCTTCTTGAGACATACAATTTCATTATTCAAGAGCTTTGCAGTAATGGAATAGTATGTCTTCGATGGCCACATTCGAATCACGTATTAAGATTTTGGCGGATAATGAAAATGGTCACACAAGATGAAGTCCATTAAAAAGGAACCCTGAGCAACAGATGATTACACGTAACTCTTGCGGTTATTCAGACGTGCCTTTCGGTAATGGTAGACCTCAGCAAAAGAATTCCACACTGATCACTTGATGAATCTCTTCCAGTTTTAATCGAATAAAACTCATTTTACTTTAATGCATTCAGTGGTTAAATTTATTCTTAATAATTGGGCACTTTTGAACCTGCTTGCTTGTTGAAAGGAGTTTCTCCATAGATTAATAAAATATGTCTTTTATATGTTTTGGATTTGTATGGCTTTCTGTGAGGATCTATGCATGGTTTCAAACAATTTTATTTATTTCCTTTCTGCAAAACTACATTACATTCAAGATTGTCACTTAATATGTCAAACAGTATCTGCGGTTGAAGGGGCACATTTTTGCTCAATTTTTGGAAATTATTTCTTAGACAAGATAGAAATGACAAATAGTGGGATAGTTTGGTATGCTAAAGAGTTGCAATATCTCTTGCAATAATCTTCAAAACTGCTAAGGCATGAACATTATTCCTTAGACAAGATAGTAATGACTAATAGTGACTAGTTTGGTATGCTAAATAGTTGCAATATCTCCTGCGATAATTTTCAAAACTGCTAAGGCATGAACATTATTCCTTAGAC
>JAOUZG010041575.1:4516529-4540234 GCA_026289955.1 Argiope argentata
TGTTAATGTGGGCATTCTTAAGTGCTGTTAATGTGGGCATTCTTAAGTGCTGTTAATGTGGGCATTCTTAAGTGTAGTTCTCCAATGTGTGCATTCTTAAGTGCTCTTAACGTGTGAATTCTTAAGTGCAGTTCTCCAATGTGTGCTTCAACTATCTCTGTGAATCAAGGATTCACGATAAATGAGAGCTCTCTAGAACTAAAGTAGAAGTTTAATTTTAGCTCTTATATATAAAGTTGAGGTTGTTCTTGTTTTCTAAGATTTTCTATACCAGGTGGCCCACACTCTTGTTTCGCTTGGAGAAGCATCTGCAATAACCAGTTCAACTGTAATTGGCAATATGTTGCTAGTACCTTTATTGCTCTTCCAACCAGCGAGAGGGACATTCTTGTAAAACAGTCAAGTGATGCAAATAATTTTAAATGGCTCGAAAAGATGAGTGAAATGATACTGAAATATGAGGCAAGGACTGTCTACAAATCAAAACTTCTCAATAAAAAGGAGTTAGAATTTTTTGTTAGCTAAATCGATCCAAGGAAACGAAAATAGATCCTGTACATAGGCCTGCTTATGTACAGGATTAACTTGCACTTGCTTTCCTGGAACATTTTCGATGCAAACTGGTCAACATTCGGTGCAAGCTGTTTTACTGGAGGTCCGACTGCCAGGAGTAATGTGTTACTAATACTTACATTAGCCTATCAATCAAACTTTTATAAAACGTGCTTGAAAAACAGCGAAATGATATCAGTAATGTTAAAACGACATATGAAAATGGATTAAATAAAGTGCGAATCAAGGACTTTGTTTATAACAAAATACTGTTTTCATCATGTGAGAACATGAGGTTTTTGTTTAAGAGGTTTTAGTGTCTCCAAAATTTACGGTCGAAAATTAAAGATTATGAGCCGTCTGAAATTATCGGGTGAATTTTTTTTATTTGCTTTTACCAGTATTGCATTATTATTATATATGCTTCTTAAAAAGCAGATCCATTTTTAAAAGGTTGACCTGCTTTTGCAAGTATTGCTTTATTATTACGTATGCTTCTTCACAACAGATGCATTTTTAAAAGGTTTACGTAGAACTATGACATCATAGCTGTTATTTTATCTCAAAATCCGTCAACTTTGTTTACCAGCTATAAATATGCTATACTTATATCTAGCCAGCTATATATATATATACACCTATATAAAATTATAGAGAGATAGAAACCGATAGAGAAGTCTTGTGATTATTTCGAACCGGTTTAAACTGGATAATAAATTAAGACAAATAAAGACAAAAAGTAATTAATTTCTCACATGATGACTTGAAATATGTTATCAAAGATTTCATTTGTCTTTTATCTATTTTTATATTTTTGTCTTGTTTTAAAAATATTTGAAGTGTATTTAAATCGGAAATAAGCATTGAGTTTTCCCCTTATTATACGACATTTTCCCTTATTATTCGACTTCCACTTATGATGAATTAATAAAACTTCTCTATTTCCATTATTATTCAGTATATTGCTCAAATAATTGCGTATTGGTTTATAAATAGCTGATGACTGATCAAAGATCAGAAAAAATTTCTTACAAATATCCTTAATTTAAAAACTTTTCCCCTTCCTTATCGCAGTCCTTCCACCTGCCATTCTTTGCCCTTTCCTCCCAGGTTTTTACGAAAACTTTGGCAAAGCGAAGAGAACTACCAAGAGGTGCCAAAAGATTGCGTCATACAACCCCACCTTATCTTTACATCTCAAACGTGCATTCTTCTAATCACGGAATCTACTTTGTAAAAAAATGTATCTTCCTATCCATCTTTCTTATCTCTCATCTAAATTTTGAATCGCCACTCTTTAAATATCCATTAGAGAATTTTCGCCCTCGGCTCATTCCTTGCGAGGTAGTTAACTTCAGCTCATTTTTAAGTGCCCTAAAAATAGAAAACTTTTTGATAAATAGTTTCGTGGTGTGGTAATGCATCTCAAATAGGAATTTCGTTGGAATATGATTCAAAACTGCAATAAATATAGATTCCAGGGTATTATCTTGTATTTAGCTATTATCTAATGAGAATAGAGTTATCTAATGAGAATATTATCTTATATTTAGTTATTATCTAATGAGAATAGAGTTATCTAATGAGAATATTATCTTGTATTTATTTATTATCTAATGAGAATATTATCTTGTATTCATTCATTATCTAATGAGAATATTATCTTGTATTCATTTATTATCTAATGAGAATATTATCTTGAATTAACTTATAATCTAATGAGAATAGAGTTATCTAATGAGTGGGGTAACGTTATACAGATTATAAACTTTTAATTTCCTTTATTCTGTTTTATTTTAATTCGAAAGTATTTAGAAATGAATGGAAACGAAACGAAAAATTATCATTAACGATGTTTAATTTTAAATAAATCAAACACTAAAAAAATAAGCAGAGTCGTTTGAAATAATCGGTCAAAAACATGTTAACATCATTAATGTGGGAAAGAAACAAACTAAAGTCTCACTCATTTGGTGGTGGGGAAAGGAAAATTTTTGGGGGAAAAGTTAGTTTTTAATTAATAAAAAATTAACCGATTTAATGAATTAATATTTGAGAAAACTGTATTAATATCAAGTATCATTCACAACAAGTTTTTAAAAAATGCATTTGAATTTGAGTAAATGAATAAAAAGTATTTTATAACGATTGAAAATTTGATCAAGATATAGGAATTGAAAAAAAAAAATACAAAAATTACGAAACTTTAAAAAAATTGTGGGATATTTAAATTAAAATAATTAAAAAGACAATATTTTAAACGTAGAGACAGTGTAAAAATCATTTTTGCACAATAATAATTTTGGAAGCCATTATGCAAAATTCTCGGAATTCAGTTCAATATTTATTTTAAAAAAAATTAAGTATTTTTCTCTTACAGGCACATGCTCATCCTTTAAAGTATATATGTAACACATTTTATAATTATGCGTTAAAGTTTTAACAATTACAGATTCATAACCTTCTGAACATTCTTTATCAACAACATTCCAAGGTGAATTATTGACTGCACTTGCAACAATGAACCGCATTATTATTGATCATCTGAAGATTTTTCATTGCTACCAATATATCATTCTTAAAATATTTCTGCTAGAACAATCCTTATTATCTGACATCTAAGGAGTGTTCTATTAATGTCACCATCATAAGACAGACGTAACTGCGCATGTCATTCAACATTCCGGCTCCACCTCTTTCCTGCTGTTAAATGAATAATGGATTTTAAAATTAAATTGACTTGGCGCATTAGATGAATATCATTTGGACACGAATCAACTATATAATACTTGCTCCAAGTCATTTAACCCCACGTAGCTGATTACTGATATGATCGGTTAAAAAGTTTTAAAATCCTTTTTAACTGGTGTTTGAGTGCCTGAGTAAATGTCTATCACATATCAAAACAATGAATACGTTACGTGCGCAGATATGATTGTTTTCCATGAGATAACCGGCAGCAGAACTGTCTCGACCACGAGAAATCCATTATCGTTATTGGCTAGTGTTTTCTTTTGCACTAGTTGGGTATTTATTCAATGCAAATGAATAGGGTGTTTTTTTCATCATTGGATCTGTTTTGTTTTTTCATATCTTGGTACAAAAGTGAATTTCATTAAGATTTGTTTTTCTGCAAGGGTTTTTTTTATATATGAACATTTCGAAAACTTGAATATTGTCTGGAAAATATTGGTTTTTTGTCAAAGAAATTACTATAATGATATTATAAAGATAGTCTGTCTGATAAATTAAATATAATATAATACAATAAGTATTTAGGGGCCCTAATAAAGATTTTTTAAATATTAAACACATTACGAACTTTATTTAAAGAGTTTAAAAAATCGGTTGTTGCAATTTTTGCAGTACACTCCCATATCTCAATTCGTGACTGTCCGGCCAAGTATTTTTTTGTCATAACATGATGTTGTTTTGGGAATGAGGTTTTTAGAGTCAACAAAAATCTGTGGACGAAAAATAAAAATTTAATTATCTGCACGAGAATCTCAAAAAATCTGCCTTTACTAACGCGTTGCCATCGCATTTACAAAAACTATGATTTAAAAAAATAAGTTAATTGCTACCGCAAATAAAACCTAGAAAATGCCATTTTGAGCGCGTGATATATGAAAGGAAATAAATAGGAAAGGTGATATTTTTTTTTAACAATCAATGCGGGACAAAGTTTTTTTTGGATCGTTTGCAATACTGAAGGGACTCATTCAATGAAACAATGAAAATGAACAGAAATATAATTTAAGTTGCACGAGCACGCGGTGCTTGGCCGTTCAAGAAATTATACTATGACATGATACATTGAAATATGCATAGCAGATTTCATTTTAATTTTTTATTGTAATTAAATGAGGAAGGTTAGGCGTTGTATTGGCAACATTGTCAAGTCATTGGGAACAGGCGTTTGCTGCTATTCTCCTACTTATATTATACATATGTTGTTTTCTTTTCAGTTAGTAATCTCATTTCCCTGTAACTTCAACCCATAGTTACAATCTGTTTACGTATTTTTTCCCCCTCCATTTAGATATTATTTCATCAGAATTGAATACAGTCGTATAGGATTTGACTCAAATGGGATTGATTCTCTCTAGAGATCCGTGGATGGTTTGTCGTCTCTTTCTTTCTTTTAACATCTTTTTTCTTCCATCTTGTGCTCATCCTACTGGTTAGATACCTTAACGATATAGGCACCGGGGACACGGGATAGCGTTATGTTATAATCTGCTCCTACTTGTCGGGTGCACAAGTTGTGAGCTTCTGTTCGTTGGTCATTGTTTTGTCAGAGTGTATTTATTTTATTTGTTGCCGCTGTTTCAGCGCCGTACGTATAGTATTCGTAAATTATTCTTGGGGCATGCTTAATGTGTTTTTAAGCGCACCGCTGTGAAGATTTTAAAATGGTGGATAGCCGGAAAAAGTTTTGGTGGCTGTGCGTGAGAAATATACAGCGACTAGACTCTGGTATAACAACAAAAACCGGTAATTGCTTCTATGATTCATTGGAATGTGTTCACGTTTTATTTGACTTGAAATAATTGGTGTGTTTAGTACTCAATTAGAAGGGAAAAATATATATTATAACAGTGAGTTTTGATGAATAGACTTTGCCTTCTGGTATTGGTGGGTACAGAAATAAAATCCTAGAACGGCGGTTTATCCGGCTTTTTGGTTATCCAGCCTACCTTTCACCTCATTAGGCATTATGCTCTGGAATTGATTTTAATAGAGTTCTGTTTCTTCTGTCTAAAGAACCATTCTTTAGTATAAACTTACAATTTTGAACGAAATTGTTACTAAAAACATTTGAGAAATAAAATACTATTTCTATGAAAAACTTTGACATGAAAGGAGGGGGCCGCGGTGGCTTATGGGTAAGTTCTTTGTTCGTAAGCCGTTGGGCTTCAGGTTCGAGACCCGATTCCATCGAAGAACTTTCGTGTAAGGGGGTCTGTAGCAATTAAAATCCGTTTGGGCCAAACATCCTCCCTCTGGTGTGATATGGTGTCGATAGGGCTGCCATCCCAGGTGCCCTTCGCGTCATTTGATTGCGGTTCAAAATGTTGAGGTCCTTCCCAAAACAGCCCTGGTGTTGCTTTCCAACGGGGCATTAATATAACTAAACTTAACAGGAAAGGTTTATTCCAATCCAGCATTGGTCTTTATATGCAAGAAAGAATCACAAAGCATTCTAATCAAAGATTTTTTTAAACAATAGTGATCTCATATGGTGGTTGTTTATATCGTCATATAAAAACTTGATTATTTTCTCAGTTCCTGTTTTTTGAAGAATTCTAAAGTATTATATAATAAAATTCTTAATTAATTATTTTAAAAGCTATTTTAATAAGAATTACATTTCAATGACTGCTAATTATTAATACTTATTTAAAAATAACTATCCTTAGATTACTTATTAACAAATGAAATTTCTTATATCGGGCATTTAGAAATATTTTTAATTAGATGAATATTCTTGGAAAAAAGTGTGGATGATTCCACGAATTAAAATTTTCCCGTGAGCGTGTGTTCCATAAAGTTTCCTTTTTTTTTCGCCATTGTTTGATGACTCTGGTTTGTCGAATAACATTTCATCTGAAATCGTTGGATTATTTATTACTGAAGGCGGAAATAATAACAGCGATCCAATGCCGCATAATACAATCGCGCATTATCATGCAAAAGGATGCAAATATCTTGATACTGGGGGGATGCCAAGGCATTAGATGGGCATTTTGACTTTAAAAACATTTCGCATTTATCTAGCCGAAGCTTTTTGAAGAGTTACAAAAGCTGTCGTAAAATTTATGGTTCAGAACGTGGTTGAAAGTGGCGTGGAATTTCACTCAATTGAGCAGAGCTTAAGTGTGGAGATATACTTTTTTTATACGGCTTCCGGAAACAGCAAAAGGGTACTTTAAAGTTCAGAAATTAGTTTGTGCTCTTGATGAATGGGTACAGAGGCACCGTTGCCCTCTTTTTCTTTTTATTGAGGTCATCCACCATTATTTCTGCGATGTTAAAGAAGTCGTAAAGGATACTAATGTGTTTCAGAATTGATAAAACACATACATATTGGATGTCGTTGTTTAGGCCATATTTTATAGTGCTTTTTTACTGTCCACTATTTCGGAAGCCGTTTCTGCTGTAAGTAACTACCGAATGTGAAAGTTTGAGCGAGTAAATTTAGATAGGAAACGATGTACAAGGAATATGGGAAGTTACAGAAAAATGGATTTTACTAAGTAAAAGCTTGCTTTTGATACTTCTTGGAGAGGTAAAAAAATTGCTCGCATTTTCATCCTGGTTTCCGGTATAAAATGATAACCATCAATCTTTATATCTTATCCTCGGAACTCTTATTGATGAATTACTTCTTACATTACTCGCCTGTATTTCACTGTTATTCCCTTATTAGATTATACCTTTTGTACGACAATTAACCTTTGTGATCCATTGTACCAGGCCACCGATCATGGTATGTAGTTCCACTGCATCGTACCTTTGACCAATACCACGAAACATATTCTATTGATATAAATAAATAAATAAATGTTTTACAATTTCTTTTTCATTGATTTAGCTTGATTTATTTTGTTTTATAAATTAGTTCGGACCTGGCTACCAGCAATCTTATATAAGTGAACCACAAAGGATTATAAAATAGCAAAGAAGGACGTTATCTAATTAAAAAGATCATCCAAATCAAGCGAAACTATGGCAACGAACATGTTAAACTATATCCATGTAGCCTAAAATCACAAAAATTGCTACAAATCTGTTTACAATAAGGTTTTTGTAACAGCCAAGCTTCCCATATAACATCGTATTTCAATTGCAATTTACTTTTAAAACTATGCAAAAATAATGACAACTGTCATACAATACAAAATATTGACATTCTTCTTGCAACACAATTTCGATACCATAGTCAAGTATCAATGTGCAATAAAATCAATGCATTTATTTCTTACCCCTTTATCTACTGACGGTACTTATAAGTACCATTTAAATCTGGACTATATTTTCACAATATGACTATTTTTGCCGATGATATTCTTAAAAACACGGAGATTGTAACCCAAATAGCAAGAAGTTAATCTAAGCTAAAAGTAGGAATTAAAAATATTTAATTAATAATTAAACTAATTAAGATATTTCCATTAATTAAAATTTCTCTCTTGGGTTCTCCGGGATTATTCTGTAGGGAAACTTAACTACTGGTGCAAAAATGAAATTGGAAAATTGATGGCAACATAGTTCAGTACATTTAGAGTGAACTAAAGATTTCCACATACTTCTGTATTCTAATAATAAAATAATTTCAGTATAACACAGTCTTTGTAGTACACAGAGTCTTGTAGTAACAGTAACAATACTGTGTACACAGTCTTTGTACACAGTATTGTTACTGTTTATCATTTATAAAATAGGCTTAATTAGTATCTTTCCGAGAGAATTCCTGCGTGCACATGTATAGATATATTCTTTTCTATCCGGAATTATTAAATGGATAACATTGTTAGCTTAATGTCAAACTAGAGTAATCGAAAAGGGATACATGTTATTAGATTCCCAATTAATAACCCGAAGAAACAAACATTCCGTGCTATGAAAATCATCGTCGCTGCCCCACTTTCATTAAAATGCCTTCCATTTATCATCACTGCACGATAACTATAATCTTCCCCCATTGCCTTGTAGATTCTTTCTGGATTGGAAATGGCATCATCATTCTTTTTACATCCCGTACCACCGGATATGAATCAATGTACCCCTGTCTTTAAAGAAATCCGCTTTCATTTACCTCCGCTCTTTGATCCTCTTCCCGAAATGATATTTGTTTTAAGAGTTTGCGGACTGTATCGTGGTGCTAATTGCGATAATGGAAATCAGACTCTCCGAAAGGGACTCCTCTTTTTGATTCTCCAATATTGACTCTCTGGACGGAGTTTGCGGAGAAGCTTTCATTCCATCGATGGGAAGGGGAAAGAGGGGGGATTTCATTTGAAAGTCCCCTCAACCCCCTGTTTGTGAATGAGACTATCTAAGTTCCGAACTCACCTCTCTAAATAAAGCAGCCACCTTAGCAATCCTCCGGCTGTGAAGTATTCAGGTGCCGCTCTTGTGTCGCTTGAATCTGCTATTGTGAGTTCGGTTATAAGACTGCTCTACGCTCATAGAGAGGTGTTACCTTTTACTGAAAGTCATTAAGGAACATAGTATCTTTGTAGACAGATTATGCTATTATACGATTCACTTGTTATTTCGCCATTCTGATATCGCTTTCTCTCTGTATGAATGGTATACAGGGATTTTTTAAAGATTGTTTTGTGCTTTCTGTTAGGTGGTATCTTTTACTGTAAGTCATTAAGGAACATAGTATACTAGCAGTCAGGTTATGCTGTTATGAACACTTGTAATCTCGTTATTGTGATATCGCTTTCCCTATGTATGAATAAATGGCATCTAGTGATTTTTAAGTGTTTTGTTACCTTTTACTGAAAGTCATTAAGGAACATAGTATCTTTATAGTCATGTCATGTTATTATGACATTCACTTGTTATTTCGCCATTCCGATATCGCTTTCTCTCTGAATGAATGGTATCTAGGGAATTTTTAAAGAGTCTTCTGTTACCTTTTACTGAAAGTCATTAAGGAACACAATATTTTAGTAGCCAGGTTATGCTATTATGAAATTCACTTGTAATCTCGTTATTGTGATATCGATTTCTCTATGTATGAATAAATGGCGTCTACAGATATTTTAAAGAGTGTTCTGCGTTTTCTGTGAAGTGCTACCCTTTACTGAAAGTCATTAAGGAATTTAGTATATTCGTATTTAAGTTATTCTATTATGAAATTCGCTTGCAATTTCGTCAGAGTAATACCGCTTTCTATGTGTATGTATAGCATCTGGGCTTTTTTGTGTGTGCTTGTGTATTGAATTAATCTTAAAAGCTGCATAATGGACCTAAGGAACAGCAAAAATTATGAAATAATTAGGATTGTGAATTGAATTTTTTTCTTAGACTTATATAAATATCCTTTTTCTATCCCTCGATTTGAATTACGACGAAAGTAGTTCAGACGAATCAGTTAAGAATTAACTGACGGGATACATTATTATAATTGTTCCTTTCCCTGAATTTATTCGAACTTTCATTCTAATATTTCTTATTAAAATGTATTATGAAATAATTAGTTAATATGATGGGTTCCATTTCATAGCAATATTTTTTGTTCAGAGGATATCGATTTTCTTTAAGTCGTACAATTACGAAGGATAGCATGATTTAACATTGATGCATTGTGAGGTATCAATAAAGAGTGTCCCAAAACTAACGCAAAATTTGAATTCGCCACCATTTGTGCAATCTAGTTTTTGCAACCCTATTAAAAATCATTTGACAGCAGATAGTTTAGGTTAGTAAATATGGAGCGTTACATGGTAGGACAACATCAGGCGAATGTAAGATCAGACGAACAACATAAGACGAATCAATTAAAAGAATTTGTATTTTTTTACATTACTATATTTTATTGATTAGCAAAGTACACAGGTTAGGGTTATGTATGCAATAAAACTTAGGGTAAAAGTGTTACATGCCTTTGTTGTTACATGCGCAGTCTTTTTTTTTTTTTTTTTTTTTTTTTTGAAATCTTCCGTTACGCGTTTCGTATAAATGTAGCTAAATAACGATGAATTTCCTCCTTCAAATGCACGTGCATTTATGGGCTAGTTGACATATACCTTTGACTTCAAATATAGTCTCATAAAAGGAAATACAGTGGTGTTATATCACACGATATAGAGCGCCAATTCTCAAATTTTCAAACTATGGCCGCCAAACTTCCATTATTTTTGAAATATTGTTCAACAATTTAAAAGATTTTGTTCAATCATGTAATGCCCCAGTTTTACTAACCCTAAACTAGCAACTGTCGAAAGATTGCCAACACTTTATTGCGCAAATAGTGGCAAATTCAAATCTTGCGTTATTTGTGAGACATCCTTTACAGTTTTATGGTACTCATCGAAATAAGATATATATAAAGATATTCTTTGGAAGCGTAAAAATTTTAAAGAAATGGTGAAATGTAATTTGGATAATGTAATAATATTTTTGTGTAAAAATTTACTTTCGGATATTTTTTAAATAAAACTTGTATACTCATGTGGTTCGGAAGTTTCCTTATTATTGTGCGTATCATCCTTAAGCGTGGCACAATATTGAGCGAAACAAAAATCAAATAAAAATAAAAATCTTTCCCTTTAGAATTAATTATAATGCTTTAAAACAAATACATTTTTTCATTGAAATTATATTTATGTATGGTAATACAGTTTTCATTCAGCGATGGTTCTGTGTATGGATCTACTCGGAGAAGGTCATTGCCTTTTCTGAGCTGTTTGAGAGGTTGAGCTTATAAAAAAACAATCACTCCAAGTGGAAAGAACGAGTTTTTTTTATTAGCAAGTTCATTTTACTAAAATCAACTTCCCATCAAACTTCGTGATACTTAGAACTTAGTAATCTGTTTAAAGTTGCTACTTCTTTTAATCTTTCGATGCATTTTTCTTTGAATTTGTATTTCATAAAAAATAAACATTACTTACCAGTTCTGCAAACAGTAAATTCTTTAACAAGCTTATTAAAAACGAAAGCTGAAAAGTTCCGGCTTCTACTTTTCTTGAAAACTATCAAGAACAAAAACTAATTACACTCCAGAGGTCCAGTTTTCCTCGAAACTTCCCACCCATGCCATTATACGCATACCTACTTCACGATTCCCCTCATGCGGTTGTCCATCAGGCTGAAACAATGGATCCTCTAATAAAGCGTTTGGTCCCAAGATTCCAATGATCGTAATCTACGAGATATACAATTAGCTTTTCTTTAGATACACGTGCAGATATGTTAAGTGGTCAGAGGCGGTTTGATGATCATTGGCAAAAGGACGCATTCGGGTTGTAACCCAGTATTATATGTCGATGCATTTAATTGGTTCTGGAATATAGATACTTGAGCTGAAATTTTTTCAGTGACTGGAATATCGAATTCATATCATTATTTATAATTCAGAGACTTAACAGTTAAAATAAAATTAAGAGATATTCTTAATATGCACTATATTCCCTAAATACTGTTTCTGGCATGATAAATATTATTCTCAAGTATTAAAAGATCATTCCTACAGTGTATTAGTAAAGTGTCCCAATCATAAAGTATCAAACAGATGATCAGCCGACGACAAACAGATGATCAGGTTCGTTTCCCGATTCGGGCACGGCTATTCTTTATCTGTTTGAGCTGTAATATGTTTGAATGTGCCTCCTTGTAAAAAGGAACTGTGCAAGCGAATGCGATTTGTGAGTAGCTATTCTGTATGTGATGTCTTTAGGAAATGTGTTGTCTACTTCTGTAAGCCCCGTGTGATACTTGGTGGTGCAATGGGATTTCAAAATGTCCACTAAAAAGCAACGGATGATCATTTTATATATTCCAGAGGGATTATTAGTTTATCTATATTGAGAAATGCACAAAAATAGATTCGACTTTGTGGCAATCATTGAATAAATGAAAATCGCAACTTCTCAGTTAGTGGGGATCAGACGAAAAGTTTTATTAACATCTGAGTAAGCCGACACTGAATGAATCTTAAATGTTATCTCCTTCTACGGTAAGAGAGAAGATTATTTCTCTTTATGCAATTGTTTCCAGTTTGGGCTCTGATTCGTATACTATCTGTGACAAATTCCAAACATATTCACGGTCAGCTAACATATTACAGAATAAATAAGAAAGATGGCATGTTTTATTGCCAAGATGGCTACTGCTTCGGTAATAAAACTTTTAAACAGTAGCATGCCATGTTTTGTTGCCAAGATGGCTTCTGTTTCTGTAATAAAACTTTTAAACAATAGCATTCCATGTTTTGTTGCCAAGATGGCTACTGCTTCTGTAATAAAACTTTTAAACAGTAGCATGACATGTTTTGTTGCCAAGATGACTACTAATTCTGTAATAAAACTTTTAAACTGTAGCATGTCATGTTTTGTTGCCAAGATGGCTACTGCTTTTGTAATAAAGCTTTTAAACAGTAGCATTCCATTTTAAAACTTCAGTAAGTTAATACGTTACCAGATTATCTGCACCTTTTTTTATTGTAGGAAAAGCCTCTTGCTGTATGCCTTAAATTGTTATTTGCATTAACCATACAGCAGAGTGACTAGTTGGGTTCTTGTTACGTAATAACAAAATGACTTTATTTAAGATCATATTTGTAATTACAGAACCTTGTCATTTGCATTTTTTACATGATAGTGTCTGTAGTCTGTTATGTAAGGCTGTTAAACCAAGTGTCCCCGCAAGACAAAATAAATTCTGCACATCCAGATTCGTCGCTTGGAATACATAAAAAATGCTCTGAGAACTGCACTTCTATGACCCATAGTTTTCGAGAAAAATGCGAGAGAAAACGTATGACGTCATATACGGTTTAAAAAACTTTATTCCCCCGCTGGATTGGACGTTAGGGATACTGTTTCATGGACATCAAGATCTCCAGATTTCACCCTCTATATTTTTTCATATGGGTCAATGTAAAGAAATTGGTTTAAGGTCCAGTTACTTCAGAAATTGTTCATTCGTCTCCACAGCACGTTTACTTTTGTGGACACTACGATGCTAGAGCGTCAACCATTGCATGACGCGTACAAGCATGCCTCCATATGCTCGGGGGACATTTCGAACATCTTCCTATTAGAAATTATGGAAGTACTAATATCCATGTTTCGAATAATTTTTTTTTCTTTTCCGGATATGATGTCATACATTTTCTCTCGCGTTTTTCCTCGGAAACTGTGGATCGCAGAGGTACATTTTTCTGGGCCCTTTTTATGTATTCCAGACGATGAAACTGGCTGTGCAGAGCTAGTTCAGTAAGTTCATCCGGTCTTGCTGGGACACTCTTTATAGTATTGGCAGCATTTATTGAACTTGTATTGAATTGGCTTAAAGTTTAAACACACCTTAATTCCAATGATTTCTTTTAATTAGTGTGTGGTGTGTGCATTGAGCACTAACCATTCAGTTGAATGCGATACGGAATGGAATCGGAAAACGAAAGATTAGAAATCTGTTGGTCTCCAACTGAAGCTCGATTAAAAGCATGCCCGAGTGGCCAGACTATGCGGGTCTTCCTCAGTCAATATATTTTCTCCCGTCTACGCCATTTTCAGTCTTTTAATTTTAAACTCCATTACGGCAACCTGAGTGGTGTTTGTATACGCTTTATGATTGCACGAAACATGAGGCATCCCCCCCTAAAAGACCAGAGAACTTTTCCAGCTCTTTTCTGAAAGTGGGAAATACAATTTAATTAATAGTAATGGGGGCTTCGCGTACCGGAACCGGGCTCTGAAGGCAAAGCACCTGCATTGGATCTCACACATTAGCGGTGAACTGTGAGGCGAAATGAGTTGGCTGGGCAACAAACGGGGTTTGCGTCGATTCGCGCACGGGCGAACTAAATTCCAAATTATTTCGGAATATGTTCGGTATTCGTCATTTTGCTCGCATCAACCCTTCCTTGCACGGGCGATGATTTCGGAAGAGGGTGGGGAAGGGGAGGGACATGCGTTCTGTAGTAATGAACGACTCGACTGTAACGTTAACAGATGGTTTTAGTTTAATTGAAGTGTTGGTTTGTGGATGATGAGAGATGAATCAGGAAATGGTTGGCTTAGCCTCTGATGCTCGGAGAGTGGACTTTAACGATGCAATTAGATGCTATAATGACGCGTGTGTTAAGTTGGTCCACCACTGAACCAGGCTCTAGGAATTTTCACCGTGTTATTGGTTAATATGCTGGCCAATAAGAATTTTACGAATATTAAACTCAAAGACTTTCCCATGGTTTGTGGAACTATTAGCTTTGGCTTGATTAATCGTTTGTTGGACAATTCTTCCTTAAATATTTGAGAAAAGTCTTCAACAATTTAAACTAAATTATACAATGGTAAATCTTTTTGTATATCTTTGTAGAAGGAAATGTTGTCTGTATTTATGTTACTGGAAATTATATTTATCTGTTAGGATCTTCATTATGAATTGTTATGTAGTTTTATAGTGCAACTTTTGATCTCTCATTTTATTGCAATAGTTATTCAAAAGAAGTGTTCCATAATACAAGAATAAAAATGCTGAAAAATTATAAAAGTAGTTCCACCACTTTGGGAGACTACCAGATTCATTTAAATTCAATGGCTGATGTTTGTCGGTCTAACTTCGTACTTTTTCAAACTTCTCCCATCATTTTTTATTTTATTTAAATGTCTGTTAAACGTTTAAGTTGTCTTTTACCTTCATTTTGTGGCAGAGTTTTCATTTCGTATGTACTTTGCGTAGTCATGTTTGCCAAATTTTATTCTATTTTATTGATGAAAGACATATTTTCTTCTCTGAGCTAATATTAAAAGTACACATTTTGATGGAATCTTATTCATTGAAAACAAAATAATTTGATTACTTTTATCCATCTGTAAAATTTTCAAAGCAGATATATCGTAATCATCAAATGTTAATTTAGCGAAATTTATTCTTAGTGTAGTTGTCCAGAATGCTAATGATGGTAAGTACCGTACCATAAGCAATACAATTATTTCACCTCTTGTTGTCTACCCAAGTAAGGATAAATGGTGAAGAAAGTAGCATATTATAATAGTTTATTATATTTGTTAGTAAGAAACGGCGTGAAAAAACTATGCTTTTGACTGTTTGATGTCGCCTCTCACTTAAAGATCCTTGGCATCTCTTTTCGTCGTTAAGTCTCTATAGTAATCACCTTCAAAAAGAAAAGATATTGTGTTATACCTTGACAACGAAAGAAGACAATCTTATTTTATTGAAGCGTATAAACATAAAGTTCTTGAAATAAAAGCAAATGCATACTTGATAATAGGTGATATATGTGCAATTATATAGCTAGCCATATTCATACAAATTTTCTTTGCTTTTCAATTCTATTGATTTTGTTTGTAATGCTTTCAAACCCTGATAAGCTGCTTCTTAAGTAATTCAACAACTTTGTACTTTTTGCAGAATGGATTCTTAGAATATGCTCGTCACTGAAACAATTGTTGTTGTTTCTAACGGCACTTGTCATTGACAATCTAGCTGTCACAGTCGGTGAATGGAAACCGAGTGTGCGTCTCTTGTTTTAAGTAGCGCCAAGAGTACGTCTTAGCTCTCACATTTGCTAGCACAGCCCATTTTTACGCGGGAGGGCACATTCACAAATCTGACAGATAGATCAGATGAAAACCATGCCGAACCTGGACTCGAATCCAGGACGCCCAGATCACAGGGAAGACTCGTACCCCTTTGCCAGGATGTTGGCACTGAAACAATTACTTACATTTATTGTAGGACCTTACCAATTTTGACAACAATTTCACGGCGGTAACATACCCATTATATTACATTATACAGGCTTGTATATGTAAATTATATCTTTCCCTGATAATCAATTTCCTTGATCTCTTCTGAGTCCATTTATTTTGCTGATGAATGCAGCTATCGGCCCGTTATTACCGCTGGCGTTCAATCACTTTCTTACCAATTGCCTTTCATCCACATTCTAGAAATGCGTGAAATCTTACTAAATTTTAAAGAGCGCCGACAAAAACAGAATCTAACTGGATAAGATAAGGAAGGAAGGAAGGGAAAACAAAAAAAGGGGGGGTCCGATTAAGGCTAGTCCTTAAATTGCTAACAACCAGTTATTCAATTTACTCTATTATAGGATGATTGCTTAGGTTCGCGTGCTCCGATAATGGTACTCACCTCGACTTGGCTGTCATTATAATGAAACGGATTTGATAGAGGAGAACTTCACAATATCCACCTCCCCTCCCTATCGCCCCCCAATTCTATCTGAGGGATAGACGAGTCTTGCTTTATCTGGGGTGCGGCATCTGTTTCGAGTGGGAAGGGGGAGTCTATCCATCATTTCTTTCCCCTTCTTCCGTCGCCTTAAATTCTTACCCCCACCATCCTTCCTGATGCATACTGTGAGGAAATTTTCCGCAAACAACTGAATATGTAATAGAAGGGGGGGAGGGAATGTAATGTGGCAGCCGTAGACAAGGGGTGGGCGGGTAATAGAATTTTAAAGGATTTTCTGGTGAAGCTCACCCTTCCGTTTTCGTTCTTGTGATGGGTGGTGCCGTGACTAGATTTGGTGGTTGGGTGCTTTCGAGGAAACTCTTCTTCTCAGGGAAGGGCCCTTAATGGCGAGATAAAGAGTCCAACAGTTGCTAGAAGTGCAAGTGGTGGAGAACTCTAGGCCAGGAGTGAAGCGTTTGGAGGAAATCTTATGTTCCGAGGCTCGTAAGCCTTAATTATATTAAATCTCTGTCACTTTTCGTGAAAATCTACTAACTGATATTTTTTATTATTTGATGGTCCTGTATGTTTCCCTATTAATGCTGATGAGATGATTTGACAAATTACAGATATTAACTGTTCCTAAGATTTTTAGTTTAATAAATTTGTCATACATTACTTTTTTTTAATATTATCTTTTATGAATTGTTAAAGTTTAAAAATGAAATGTCGATACAAAATATAGTAGATTTTTGCCGAATTCCAAAATATGACATTTTTTTAATATGACAATTCTTTTTATTATTTGATCTGACAAATAGAGGGCGCTAATAAGTACAGTAGTAATGCTTTTGCAATATCGTTAAAAGATGTATCTACAAATTATCAAGTTTAGATTTTTCTCTTAAATTAATTCGTAGGTCAGTGAATTAAGCACATTATGTCGAACATGTTACTACTAATTGTGGGATTTGCGCTGTAAAGACGTGAGGGACTAATCTTTGTCAACCTTCGCGGAAGAATCGTGTTACCTTTGGCCGCCAGATGGCGCAGTAGCCGAGTGGAATTGTGGGAAAAATTAGCTACGAAGGAGAGAAGTGGATGAAGAGGCAATAGTCTGTTCGAGTCGCCAGGATGATGTGTTGACGTTTTAGGTTTTGAACTATGTTTTCTACTATTAATTGTTGTGTAGTGTAATTGTTTTGTGCGTTGTTATGCTGTCCTGTGTTGTGACAACCTGAAAAAAAATTTAAAGATTTCCAAGACTTCTGATTCATCCTTTCGGCTTCAGTACAGACCGTTTATAAGAACTGACAGTTATGTGTTAGCGATTTAAGCTGAGTGAGCATCTCTTGATTAATCAGTAGCGCCAATTAAGGACGAGTACAACTTAGCTACCTCATGCCTGACATTTACACACCGCTCAGATAGAACACAAAACAACCGTGCTCGAACCAGGACTCGAACTCCTGACGCCAGATAAAGGGGAAGACTCGCTACCCCTATGCCAGAGCCCCGGTGGCCTCAGCACTACAATTATAAAATGAAAGAGAAATCTATAATTGATTATGAGAAGATTTAATCAAGTTAAGAAAACGTTGAAAATTCACTTTCAATTTTAAAAAATGCAGATTTATTGTATTCAATTCAAATGAATATAATTGTTTTTATGTAATTAAAATAGTTTATAATTATGAAAGATACTTACGTTGAAAAAGATTATTTTAATGATTTTAAGGTTAACTTTATTTCAACAAATTTTTATCTCAAGAGGAATTAAATTCCTCCACATATATGTATGACATTTACTTCTTTATCTGATTAATACATCTTCTTGTTATTTTTTTAATACGAAAACAGCAAATCGATTAATTGCGTATTTTGTATTTAATCAAAAACCATGATGTTCAAACTCAAAATAAGTATTTCGTCGATTGCATTAAATTAAATTTCTGAAATCTTGGAATATTATTTCTTTTAATTGCGCAATTTTATTTCAAATATTACAATTTTTATTTTACTTATGCATCGGTTTAAAAATACATTTCATTTTCTAAAGTAATTCTCAAAGAAGCGAATGAAAAATAACTCATTATTTTCTTATTAACGTTTTTATATCTGTGGAAAATATGAATCACTTAGATTTTTAACTATCAAAATAATTTTAATGTTTTGTAATTAACTGACTTTTATTTTTTTATTTTTAGGTAAGTATCTGAAGGCATTTATATTAGAAACTATCTTGGAGAATGAATTGGTTGTATCTTGCTGATTTCTCGGAAAAAAAGTGGTAATGACATTCTTTTATTTTTATTTATATTCATGAAAAGAGTTATTTTAGCTAACATGCCAAAATATTAATTTTAAATGAAATAATTTATCCGAGTTTTCCTACGTTCTAACCATTGCATGCAAAGGGATTAAATGTATCTAATTGTTTTTATTTAATTAAATTTTATAAATTTATTCTTTTTACCACAGAATTAATAATAAGCAGTTTATTATATCTAAAAATACTTTTAATAAACATTTTATTATTTATTATACGCAAATAGGCATTAATGGATGGAATGATTATTCTTTTTATACGATTAAAATTTATGAAAAATATTAAAATCTTTGAAAAGAAGAAATTTTTCAAGAATTTTTTTTTGTCTTTAATTATGGTCTATAACTCATAATCTTAAATGATTTAAGAAAACTTTTTTAAACTACCATAGTTTTGCAAACTAAATTTAGAAAGAAGTAACACATAATTAATTACAAGCAGCTTTTCATTTTTGAAATATCAACTACGATTTCTTTTGTTCGGTGTGAATTGCAAAGATATGTAATTATATAGGGAAAAGTAAATTTATTATCATTGTGGCAAGAAGACGACTTTTATTGTTTAAATGATGATAAATTGTTCTTGTTACAAATTGGTCTATTCTTGTAATTTCAGTCATAATTCTCTTATTTTTTTTATCTCGGCGGAATTGTGTATTTTTCGTAAAAAGTTAATATTAAAATTAAGATTCAGATTTTAATTTTAAATATTTTATATTCAGGAATTTTGCTTTTATTGGATAACTTTAATAATGGACTGAAACATTTTATATTTCAAAAAAGAAGGATTTTCACTTCCTTTTATAATTCGGAATTCTGTATTTTTTGTTTGAAAATTGAAATTCGAATCAATTTAATTATTAACACAAAAAATGTTTAAACAATTAAATTATGCTGCATGAATAAATTAAAATAAGTGAGGATTCATGTGAAAAAATATTTTGAAATAAGATAATCCTTATTCATTTTGTGCTTTATTTGGCTTTATAAAATAAGTCATACTTTTTAATCCTTCAGTGTATCGTGTTGCCATTTGACTACACAATTTTACTTCCATTTATAAGCGTCGTATAACTATTCCAAAAGACAACAATGAGTGTTTGAAAATCCTTTCTTAAATCCTTTTTGATAAATATTTTAGAAAAAACGATTTATGGCAGCAGGATTATATTTACATTTTAGGATTATATTTCAATAAGGGACTTTGAAAAATAACAAAGTGTATGAAAAATTCTACCATTAAAAATACTATTAAATTTTTTGGACTATGAAAAATATATTGGAAAAATATGACTTTTATTTTTACTGTAGAATTATTATTAAGTGATTTCTGTCATTGAGGTATTGTTTAGTTTACACTGCAGCTATTTGGTTCATTTGAATTTCTTTTAAGAAATTTCACAAAAGAAAATAATTTTAAATTTTAAAAAAAATAATTTTCCTGACTTATATGCAGCTATTCCAAACACAGTTTTTGGTAAAAAAAAAATAAATAAAAACTTCGTTCTAAGGCTAACGAAAATAAAGGTGTCAAAATTTTGAACTAAAGATAACAGGAATGTAGAAATAAGTTTTTGAAACTTCTGAGATAATTGTAATTAATCAGTTAACTGTTTTTGACGAGTATACTCGCTATGGAAAAAGTATAACAGTTTGCATTATGACTAGTTTATTCGTCAGGAATAAGTAGTGACAATTTTCAATTTTAATTGCATTTTTTTCGAAACATATATTAAACATATCAAACAAATCAAAGCATATCAAACATTCACACCAAACATATCAAACATTCACATCAAACATATCAAAACATATCAAACGTTCACATAAAACAAATCAAAGTATGTCAAACATTCACATAAAACAAATCAAAGCATGCCAAACATTCACATCAAACATATCAAAAATATCAAACGTTCACATCAAACAAATTAAACATCGCAAAACATATATGTTTTTCAAATACATTCGTAAGTTTCAAGATGTTTTAAATATTTTGAGACCAAAAGAAATCAATAGAACAATTAATAATTATTATAAAAAAACAGTATATAATAGCAATTCTTTTTCTGAAATGTAGCACTGAGTAATATTAGTCATCCCAGAAGCAATTAGAAAACTATAAATTATTTGACTATTTAATTAATGTCGCGCCTGGTTATAAAAACCGGAATGAAGATCCTTCTGTGTCCCTTTAACACGTTTTTGATGGGCCATCTTTTATTCCACCATTTTTCGTTCATGCTCAAAAAAATATATGTTAGCTTAATATAAATAATAGCTTAATATAAAAAATGAATGGGATTGTTGAAATAGAAAAGATAAGTCATTCCATTGTAACATAACTTCGTATTACACACTCTGTGTTTAGCAAGTGTTTCCACCATTGCTAAATTTTTACCACACAATTAAGACACGCATTTCCCGAAATGGTCGAAACAGTTAACTGGTTAAATAAACTATTTTAATTTATTTAATATTTATTGTGTTGAATGACATTATTATCCTAAATTTTATAACATTTTATGAACAATCAAAGTTTTCATAAATCTTTGTCGAAATTTTCTAGAGACATATCTAGGTCTTCTTTTCATCACTTTGATTAAATAAAATAAATAAATAAATAAAAGATGGCCCATCAAAACATATTCACATCGGCATCGACCCGATTTCTATGAATATTTAGTGTTGCGGTCTCCGTTAATTGACGGCGCGCGATGCCACGTTTTTTTAGTGGACGTAGGTGCTATAAATATTTATTACGAGATGGGCTTCGCCATTAAGATGATAAATCGTTCATTAATGCTCGTGTCGATTGAAGACGAACGATTCCTCATCCAATCGATTAATTACTCTCATCAACGTCTTGGAGCTTCTGGTCGGCACTAATTGGAAAGCTCGTTAATGGATGGGCTCATGGCCCTTCTTGCTTCCTGGAAATCTTGTTTTTGGCCAGCAAATGTTCCTTGACGTCTAATGATATTTAGACATACATCTGCCGGCTGTAGAAGGGAAATGAATGATTTATGACATTTCGTTCAGTTTGTTGACGGAAAAAAAATAATTCCAGAGTTATTCTTATGGGTATATATTTTTGCAACTTGCTATCATTAGATACGAACTTTTCAGTGGTGATTTCTATTAGATAGTAACAGTTTATAGTATAAAAAACGGTATTCTTCAGTCGTTAGAGCCAATACTTGAAAGTTTAATGCTTTTTTAAAATATTATATTCAATCAATTAGTTCACCTACGAAATATATTTCGTGTTAGATTCCTTTTTAAATTACGCTTCCAAAAATTTGAAATTTAATCATATCATCAGAAATGGTCAAACTCGATCAAATCATCAGAAATGATCAAACAAATTCAAATTTCATCAGATCATCAGAAATTATCGAACAAATTCAAATTTTCATAAAATCATCAGAAATGATCAAACAATTTTCACCTTTCATTAAGTCATTGTAAATGATTGAACAAATGCAAATTTCGTCGAATCATCAGAAATGATCCAACAAATTCAAATTTCATCAAATCATCAGAAATGATCCAACAAATGCAAATTTCATTAAGTCATCAGAAATAATCGAACGAATTCAAATTTCATTAAGTCATCAGAAATGATCAAACAAATCCAAATTTCGTCGCATCATCAGAAATGATCGAACAAATTCAAACTCGATCAAATCATCAGAAATGATCGAACAAATTCAAACTCGATCAAATAATCAGAAATTATTTTTAAAAACTCTATATCGAGTTCGAATTTTTTGAATGTTTGATATTGATGCTTTAACTCTTTTCAAGCTTCTCCCAAATGCACATTTTTTTAACGTTATCTGTGAACATAATTAAAAATGCTTTGAGATGGATAAAATTTGCTAGATTGTTAAATTTGTAGATCTCTTATCAAATTTTGAATGAAATCCATTCGGAGAAAGTTTATATATCCGGTTAAACGAATACTAAATAACATAACGATCAAAAGGGGAAAGATAAAGAATAAAATTTGATACACAGATTTAATATTTAAAATGTAGATAATTCTCATATTTGGAAGCGAATCGAGTCAGATGGTGACCATCTGTCGATCTGTACTTTCACCAGCATGCAAATACAATAGCTAAAAATTACACTAATTTAACTGCATCATATACGATGTGTACTTTTCTGATAGTAGTTATTTGTCATATTATTTCATTTGTCGGTTAAGAAGTACACATTCATTTTTCTGGTTTTTATGTATTAACCGCATTCTAATCCCAAAATATCACATGCTAATAGTTTATTTCATAACTAACGCTTGTCCATGTATTATGTGTATTATAATACTAAGTTCATTGATTAGACAGCGTATTAGATAGTTCTTTGAAACCACTTTACCCTGGTTTTTCATATCATATATTGTTATATTTGCATGCATTTATTATCTGCAGAATGAGATTTCGAGTTACTAAATGATTTATGTCAGAATAAGATATTTTAACATCAACTAAAATTTATTTTGCAGTAAAATAACCAACCTTTGAACTACGCGGAGAACTTCCTTTTTTTCTGTCATCCAATGGTATTTATGCGCACGTTATTAGCTGAAGAAAGAAAATGAATGATTTGTGACATTTCGTTCTGTCTGACTAAGATATCTTAACGCCACTCAATATCCTCGACTTAAGAACTCCTGTCTACTGTGATATACAAGATGCAAGAGAAATTCGTTTGGAAGAAAATAAATGGATTGCGCTATATGGCATATAAATAAGAAGAGATAACTGTATTGCATAAGAATACCAAAACGGAATAATAAAATATGATATACTGGATAGATAATACACTGTTTAAATATGAAAGAATAGATGCCTAAAAAATTTTTAAATGTACAAGAAAAGATGCCTAAAAACCTTTTAAATGTACAA
>JAOUZG010041575.1:4540858-4551240 GCA_026289955.1 Argiope argentata
TTAATGTGCAAAAATATATTAAAAAAAACGTTTGTAATGTGCAAAAAAGAGGAATAAAAAAATTTAATGAGCAAGAATATATGGATGAAAACGTTTTTAATGTGCAATAATAGAGGATTAAAAAAATTTTAATGTGCAAGAATATCTGGATAAAAACAATTTTAATGTGCAATAAAATAGATGAATAAAAAAACTGAATATGTAAAAATAAATTGATAAAAACTTTTTTAATGTACAAGAAAATATGGATAAAATCCGCCACGCTTCTTTTATATACTTTTGCAATTAACTATCGTCAGAAGGGAACCCGTTTTCTCATGGACATGTGACTAAATAATAAAGTTTAAATCTAGTTTTTTGAAAAACAGTTTTCATTTGCTATCAAAATGCCCTTATAATGTATTCCACGTTAAAATCATTTTAAAACATTTATCTTATTTTTTAAAAAAAATCATTTTGTGATGTATTTCAATTTGGTGCAATTCGTCAAAGTTTCCTAAATCTTTTTCATGTAAAAGACTCTTTTACTACACTAAAATAAGAACATAACCCTAATAGTACACCAATATTTTTTAATATTGAACAATATTGTTTAATATCATTATAATATCGCACAATATTGTACAATATTATGCTACAGGATGTGCTACCTGAGAAATAAACTCATAATTAATGATTAATAAAATGAAAATAATTAATTAGTAATAATTAACAACACTAAAAATACGCATTTAATGATAAACAAAATCAAATTGGTTTTAAAATGATATTTCAAATTTTAATGAAATTATTTAAATCAATCTCAACTATTTTTATAATGCTGTGGAATTTAAAGGAAACCTTATGGGAGTTTTTTCCTTTAGCGAGTTTACAATCTAAAGTTTAAAATTCTTGTTCCATTTTGAACATTAAATAAATTATTTTAAATTCTTGTTCCATTTTGAACATTAAATAAATTATTTTAAATTCTTGTTCCATTATGCACATTAAATAAATTATTTTAAATTCTTGTTCCATTACGAACATGAAATTAATTTCACGGATATACTTGCCTATAGTATATGATAAATGCTATGCTCTTAAAATTACAATTAAACAGCGAGAAATTAAAAATGATTGTTAAATTGCATGTTTTAAATGGAAATATATTGACTTTGGGAGCAGGTTTATTATCAAACTTTTGAAATGGCTTCAAAATATGAATTGTCGTATATTAGTATAACAACGCGGCTTTAAGAGAAAACGTGCTTTGAATTGAGCGGAAACTTCACGATGTAAACTTTGAAAGAGGCACATATTTAAGATTCAATAAATATTAAAACCACAGAAAGTGCTTACCCAAGTGAGTCTAGAAGACTAATATCACTATCTCTGCTTTCACGTGCCTGAAGTCTTATTATTGGAAACTAAACTATCAGGACGTGTTCCTATAAAAAATGCATAAAGAACGAATATTCAGGACAACGGGAACTTGTAGAAATTTTAGTCAAATAGAGAAAAGCCTCTTCTTGAATCTTTGATGCTGCTGACAAGTTCTTGCGCCCCCTAAGGCAATTAACCTTCTGTGGTAATTGTCTTCAGCACTTTCTTGTCTTTAGGGTCTCATCTAGAGATCGTGAGGTTTCTTCTAAAATATAAGACCTCTGAGAATGTGCCGATGGTCGCATTGCGTCGGCAAGGTGATAAACTCTGCTTTTTCTTGTACACATTAAATGCATTTTAAAAGTACTGTTTGCATCTAAAACTGAATAATTATCTATATGTTTTGATGTAGAAATACAATTAATAGTGATCGCTTTGACAATTAACATGCAAATAAAGCTCATATAAATATTTGGGGAATAAATAATTAGTAGAGTTTATGTAAATTTTTCTGTTGAAAGAAAAATTTAATATTTTCTTTTTTACATGAAATTTTGCTCTTAAATTCATATAATTTTTTGTAAAAAATTTTCAAATACTTTGTTTGGAAAAAGAAAAGAAAATATAATGAAATTTTCGATTGTAAATTTCAAGTTATCTTGTGTGAAAATTATTATTTTTTAAGTCATTATTTATCTTAATTATTTTAAGTCGTTAACCAATATAAATCGGTTTGAAACAATCAGGAGACTTCTATATAGGTCTCCATCCCTCTATAATATATATAATATAATAATTTTTTTAAAAAAAAACTTTCATTTTCAATTTTTTTAGCTGGCAAACAAAGTTTTGGAGCTCGACCGATTTTGAGATGTAATAACAGCTACGATGTCATAGTTCTTCACAACCTTTTAAAAACGCAACTTTTGTTAAAGAAGCATACACAATAATAAAGTAATACTTTGCAAGTACTTTGTGCGGAAAAAGAAAATAAAATGTAATGAAATCTTCGATCGTAACTCTCAAGTTATCTTGGGAGAACATTATTATTTTTAAGTCATTATTTATCTTACTTATTTTAAGTCTTGATCTAATACAAGTCGGTTTGAAACAATCAAGAGACTTCTATATAGGTCTCTATCTCTCTATAATATATAGCTGGCAAAGTTTTGGAGCTCGACCAATTTTGCGAAGAAATAATTGTTATGATGTCATAGTTCTTCATCAACCTTTTAAAAACGCATCTTTTGTTAAAGAAGCATACGTAATAATAAAGCAATACTGGTAAAAGCAGGTCAACATTTTAAGAAATCTTCTGCCGAAGCCCATCAGACTCTTAAAAATTCACGATGGTGATGCCCCGTTATATTCCAATAGCTGGTTTTGATTTCAACTATTTAAGAGTGGGGATATCTATCTGAAAGACCAAAGCAATTTCTGAAACAATATTCAAGATTTATTAGGCGAAAATGGGAAAATTTTGTAGAAAATAATGGAAAATATTTTGATTGATTTTATTATACTAATTTTTCTCAATAAATGCTTTTTTAAAAATCAGACACATGATCAAGCACCTAATAACAAGTGAAAGGCCATTTATAAAATCAAATAATTACTTTATGCAAAAAATTTGGTGTATGGCTTTCGATAACATCTCAGTAATGTATGTTATTGCCTAAATGGGAGATAAATCATAGATAAACCTTAAGGCCACAGAATTCCTCAAAATTTGCTGTCATTGGGTGATAATCAAGTAAATCTGGAACACGTTTAACATGTTGAAAATGGTGGCGGAAATACACTTTTCAAACCTTCTGTCAGTCGAGACAGTCGTTGATTGATCACGCATTTGTTCTGGAATAAGCAAATTCGCAGAAAAGGTGACGCCGATATTAACTCTCAAATGTGGCGCAACATAACCCCGAACTTTTAGTCATCATTTTGAACAGTTATGTCTGCAAAAGGTTTAACTGATTTTTTCGATAACAGGCAATGATACGCTCATTAACGGCTGAGAGGCGTTAAGTAGGTCCTGGGCCCTTTCGAAAATTGCCCGAGATTGTTATCGACGAAATTGGAATCGAAAAAGGACCTGTTCTATCTTCTCCAAAGGGTTATCCAGGTCGGTTGGTTTAATAAAATGTGTGAGGGGGCGTGGCTGCTTGTCATGTTTAGTCTCAATTAAAAGTTATTAAGAATCTTTTCAATCTTGGTGTATGTACCGGAGATAAGAATCGACCCCCTTTCCATCTTTTCACTCAGTTATTAAACAGTTGAAATAAGTGAAGAGAAAGAAACGTGGGTGAAATTGTATGCATGGAAAAAAGTCTTCCTGCTGAATGGTGGAATAAATTAGAAAATTTTCGTTTATAGAGAAGCATATATTTTGTCTGTAAACAAAATTTATTGTATTTATTTCTGTATTTTTACGCTCTCCTGACCTAGATATTGTGTCATGTGAAAACATGTTGTTATTTTGGTTTAGAGGTTTTTATGACTCCGAAATATACGGACAAAAAAGTGTTTACCTGCTTTTACTTTATTATTACGCAAGAGTTTTTCTTTTGACAACAGGTGCGTTTTTAAAAGGTTGACGTATAACATCATAGTTGTTATTTCATCTCAAAATTGGTCTAGCTCCAAAACTTTGTCAGCTAAAAAAATTGAAAATAAAAGTTTAAAAAAAATATCATTATATATATGTGGCAGTCTATCCAAACCTTCTAAAAACATTAGACTCTTCAGATAGCAGGGTTTTAGTGGCGTGATGTCTAGGGTTTTTTAAATATTTATGAGTTAGTTTCTAAACCAAAATTAATATAATACAAACGAAAGGTAAAGAGACTTAATTATTTATTTAGAGTTAATAATTATTTATTTAGAGTTAAGGGAGAATAATTATTTATTTAGAGTTAAAGGGGAATATTTACAGGGGGGAACATTTAACGGGAAATATTAAAAAAGAATCAAAACATGGAGATATTAAATAAACAGAAAGTTAGATTATTTCCTCTAGGAGGACGTTAGAAGTAGGAAAACATTATGACTCAAAACATATTACCGCGTAGTTTTGCGGGAATCGCTGACGCGGGAAGACAGACGTCTTTCCTTTACGAATGTTAGTACGGCCTCTGCCCAATATTAATTGGGACAGATTTTCAAAAGCTCGATAGATGGTGTTGTTCTGGAATGCCAAACTAATTAAAAATTATCGTCCTCTGAGAAATGATCTAACCTTTTTTCAACTCTTGCTGTCAATTACATATATTATCGGGTGTTAACAAAACAAGATGAAGGCAGATGTTGGTTAATTAAAATAGTTCTGTGGGATATCCTACATATATATATATAACAGAGGGATAGAGACCTATAGAAAAGTCTCGTAATTGTTTCAAACGTGTTTAAATTGGTTAATGACTTAAATTAATGAAGAAAATAATGACTTAGAAATAATAATGATCTCACATGACAACTTAAAATTTACTATCGAAGATTTCATTATATTTATTATTTTTCTCTTAAAATTGCTCATCATCCAGTTATTTCATTATACATAGGTGACAAAATTAAGAGACCACCAGATCAGTCAATAAAGCAAACAAATAATTATTTAGATATAAAGGTAATAGCTATTACTTTCAAAGCTAAAAGAATTAAAATGTCGTCCTTTAGCCAATACCGAATTGAGTTCCTATCCAATGATAGGGGGGGGGGAGATGAATGGAAAGTGTTTTAGTTTTTGAATTTTAAATCTGCGCACTAGTTTGAGAACTATTTTGAAAGAAAAAAAATATTTATATCTAAAGCAGTCAGTTATACATTATGAAAAACGTCAGATTTATTTATTTGTTTGTTTTTGGGTGCCTGTTTTCCCTTCTGAAGAAAATTGTTTTTGAATTTGAAAGTGAATAAAAAATACAAAGGAATTGAAAAATATTTTTTATCGATTTTTTTAATTATAATACCTTAAGGGTCCTTTTTAGGGGGGGATTACTTATATTTCTTGCAAATGATTGGAGACCTATTTTCTCTGAAAAGATGCTGACATTTTATATCGATAAAAGAAAACTATGTGGCTGGTTTTCTAATTTTTCTAATTTTTTTTAATATTTAAAATGGTTTTCTGTGGCTTCTGACTGACTAAATTTTAAAGACAAAGAATATAGAGCAAACTACAACAGTTATAAATTAAACACAAAATTTGCCAAACATTGGCTACTTAGAGTTTGCTATAAAACCTTATCTATTAATGTACGATTTCTGTTATTCTTATTTTTCATTGTGCTTGCTAATTAACAAATTATTTTCTTAATATAAAAAAACTTCTATAAAAGAGTGACACATAAAAAAAGGTCGTATTATTCATACATATTTATACATTAAATGAATAATGACACCTCTTACAGCTAATAGTTTTATATGATAATTTAATGCATACGTCTGCGAATGTAATTATTATTATCTTATATAATTGTGGATAAAAGTTGATTAATTCGAATGAAAAAAGGTAATTGTCCATCTAGGAATCATGAAAAATCGGTCATTATAACCTTTTGCAATTACAGCATTAAAAACTCTGAAATCATTCAATTTGACAAAAGCTTTAAATCTAGAATGTTTAACATATAGAAACTTTTAATTGATTACAAAATAAACTATTGAATTATTACTCGGAATATATTCGATGCTGTCTCTTGGTAATGGTCCAAAAGTGGATACTAATCTGGGATATTTATAATTAAATTAATTTAATTATAAATGAAACATCACCGAAATGAATCATTTAAAATAAACGAATAATTACACGATTTAAAAATTTTAAATTATCTAAAATCCCTGTATATTTAGAGAAGCAAATTCACAAATGAACGTAGGCATTCAATTTTATGCTCACTTTTAATACATGTCAAATATTTAATCTTTAAGTCCCTTATTAGTCTTTTGTTTGTTTACTCATCATTTAAATTAATCTGAATATCATCAATTCTTAAAGTTAAAGGCAAAGCACATTTGAAGATGAATCCCTTATGTCGAAAAGCCAAATTTGTTTTAATTCCCAGACACATCGGTACTCAGCGATATTGGACTCGGAATTGAAATCATTCGCCATTCCAGTTTCGAGAAAAGGCTTCAAAGTTGCATTTGTCGAATTCTTGAACGACACTACATCTTTATATTCGATCATATATCACTTAACTCGCCATCTTGTATCGGAGTTTTAATCTGTCTAGTGTTGAAATTGCCATTCGATGAAATTTTCTTTCCAGTTACAGTCGTAGCTAAACATCTCGCTTTAGGCGAGATCAGAGCCGCTGTTGACATCGCGGCGTAGTCTTGGCTAATTGATTGACAGGCTGTAAATTTGAGCTTCAGACTGCATGTCAGTTGGGCATTTATAATTTGTAGGCGGCCATTTATCCTCATTCTATATTTGTGGTGGATTTCCAAACATGAACCATCATATGGATTCTATTATCTATTTATTATTATCATCGTTTAGATTTAGAACGCTTTTAATATAATATCACAGAAATCCTATTAATATCTGATATTTTTGTAAATCGTGTGTCATGTTATAAGAGATCAACCTATATATTCAAAAGGAGTTTGGTAAAAAGCTAACCTTTTGTTTTTTCAAGTATTAATACTTTTTACTTTTTCGCATACGCATTTTACTGTAAATACTGTAATGGTCAAAAAGATTCGATATTTCGATTTTTTGAGCCTCCATATGTTAAACCTCCTTTATTTCAAAAAAACTTATTTTCGGAAAATGTCCATCAGTCTGTCTGTCTATAGCAAAGATAATTCAAAAACACTTTGACCTAAACGAATGAAATTTGATATGCAATCTTTATTCTGAATTTCCAGATTTCTATCAAATGTTGAGCAAAATCTGCTCAGAAGTTTGTCTGTGTGTACAGGATTTAGATGTCTAGAACAGATTTAAAAGTTAAGAATTCTTAAATATATTAAGACAGCAAATACAGTTTGTCCAGGAAGAAAAAAAATGAAATTTGATTTATCTGAAGTTATAGATATCATAATTTAGAAATACTATGAATTGATGTTTATGTATTTTATGGAAAGATACATAGACGATGAACCCCTTTTTCCGCGTATGAAAGCGCTTTCTTTGACAGTATGATAAAATTGGATGGTAGACTGCACTTTATATATAAAAGTAATCCTATATTCTCAAAAATTGTCCAGTTTCATTTTTATAACGGCCTTTTTTAATTTGTTAACTATTGAATTTAGTAATTACCAGCGGGTGACCGAGCTCCGCTCGGAGAAAACAGGTATCGAAGCTAACTCGAATATTTAAATTTTCAGTTGTGATTTATCAAAACAATACATGCCGTATTTAGTAAAAATATCAAAGTTATCCTAATTTTTTTCTGATGAATGTTGAAATGTCGGAAATGTGGGGCGATTTTCGACTTGGCAACCATTC
This sequence comes from Argiope argentata, assembly GCA_026289955.1. Classification (NCBI taxonomy): domain Eukaryota; kingdom Metazoa; phylum Arthropoda; class Arachnida; order Araneae; family Araneidae; genus Argiope; species Argiope argentata. The sequence continues at coordinate 4,548,678 of JAOUZG010041575.1, forward strand.
TTCGTATTATAGTATAAGATAAAATTAAAACTTAAGCTCCAAGCATGCGTTACGAGTAAAAGGGAAAAAATTATCTTATTAATATGCTGCCATCAGATTGACAAAAACTCAAATTTAAAAAATAAATTATTATTGCGCATTAAACATATAAAAATGCAATTTTCATCACGTGTCTGCATGAAATGAAAAAATATATATATGAATATTGATATAGATGGCATATTGGCTATAGATGGCAGCACGTTACCACTTGAAAATTTAAGTATCCATTATGACGAACTAATAAAGTTTGAAAATATCCTATCTGTAACTCCGAACTGCTCAACCGTAGCGCTTCAAAACCGGCGCCAATCGATTCTTCGTGGCCAAAAACCTCAGACCCCCAAGTTTACCGGAGTTTATTAATTCTGGGGCGATTTTCGACTTGACAACCATTCCTCGTATTATAGTATAAGATTTTGGAGTTCTGATTTATCCTTTAGTTTTAGCGCAGTCTGTTATTATATTACTAATGCTTCAGATATTATTATATGTTTTAACCTTTCCAATATAGCTTACTTAACCACTTCACATACAATCTGACACGAATTACTGAATTTTTATTTTCAAGTCAGCAACTAAGCCCCAGAATTAAGTATTTGAATACGAAAAAATCAATATGAAACGATTTTGGTATCCCTAATGCTCCATATATTATTTAAAAAATCAAATTAACAATAAATTACCAAAATAGGATGAGTTATCTAGTTAGAAAGTTAAATAAATTCGTATATCAAGGGGTTAATACTTTATCAATAAGTCTCAAAACTTAGTATTACACGTTTGCTGCCACAGTTTTTACTTATAATTTGAATCATCTGTCTGATATATCTATCCCCAACTTGGTTTTCTTTTAATTGTAGTAGATAAGGAGCCATCTAATTAGATAATGAGTATGGGTTAATTAAATAGGTGTGATTCACAGTTGAGTCACGTGACTGAAAAACACTTACAAAAATTACCGCTGCTATTAAATTAATGCGGAAACGGACTCACCAAAACAATCAAGCGTCTCGTTTATCTATATCAAAACTCGTGAACGATTTTGCCCTGTTCATCTAAACATTTCGTATTTTTGCTGGATCTCATTCACGAACGATACTTAAATGAAAATCGAGACATCGTGTCATGCAGAACTAGATGATAACGAATTCATCCATGTAACGCTAACTATATAATCTTCAACAACAGCATTAGATAGGGAGCGTATCGGTTTTTGTCTGGTCTGTACCTTGTTCCGCACGAGCTGATGCTGGCCGGTCACGTTCCAGAATAGAGTGGGGGTGTGCATCCCGTTACCCGTTACACTTTGCACCCCACGCAAAAGTCATCCTGCAATTATGCGGGAAATAGAGCCCCAGTTCTTTTTCTACCCCAACTCTTTCCTCTGAAATATGAAAAGTGGGTCAGATGGTCGCTCGTGAGTCTGTTATCGGGACATCGTCTTCTGCAATGGTTATCTGCAGAATCAAACTTGGCAGAAGATTGGAAAAGGAGATAGGGCCACCCCACCCCCATCCTCGTGACGACCTGGTGCAATGATTAAGCGCTATCAAACGCTGCAATCAGATCGTAAGGATTTAGAAGTGCCGCGAAACTGCGAAGACTATTAATCTATTAAGACTGGTAGTTTCGTTCCCAGCAGCGTTTGATGTTCGAATCAGAGCAGTAAGGAAAAGAAAATTTCTGAATTTGACACCTAAAAAGGAGATTGCTGGTAATATAGGAGATAGCTGCAATGGGCGGTGTTTGAAAAAGATACGGAGTGACTTGTAAAAGAAATGGCAAATGGCATAAACTATGGGCAATATAAGGGTCATATAAGTGGATATATATATATAGTCATATAAATGACTTATATAGTCATATAAATGGATGAACATCCAGATTTTCTCAATTAACCCTTTATCTACTGATGGTATTTATAAGTATCATTTAAATCTGGATTATATTTTCGTAACACGATTATTTTTGCCTATGGTATTCTAAAAAAACACGGATAATGTAAGCCGAATAGCAAAAAGTAAATTCAAGCTAAAAATAGGAATGAAAAATATTTAATTAATAATTAAATTAAAATATTTCTATTCATTAAAATTTTTCTTTTGGGTTCTATGGTATTATTCTTCAAGGAAACTTAACTACTGGTGCAGAAATGAAGTTGGGAAATTGATGGCAGCATTCAGTAGATAAAGGGTTAACCCAGTGGTCCATATCTTGTAGTGTTTGGGACTTAGATTCTCATAATAGTGTAAACTATCTTTATTCCACTAAACATCAGAGCAGCAAGAAAAAGTAAATTTCTGAATTTGACATCTAAAAAGGAGATTGCTATGATGGGCGGTGTTTGAGAAAGACACTGAGTGACTTGTAAAAGAAATGGCATAAATTACGGCTATTATAAGGGATTATCATATAATAAGACTTATAAGAATTGAATACATTATGCTTATAAGGTTTTTAAGAATACATTATATGGCTTATATGAACACATTATAAGGTTTACATTAATACATTATAAGGC
>JAOUZG010041575.1:4551250-4575396 GCA_026289955.1 Argiope argentata
GGCTTATATGAACACATTATAAGGTTTACATTAATACATTATAAGGCTTATATGAATACATCATAAGGCTTACATTAATACATTATAAGGTTTATAAGAATTGAAAGAAGACCCATAAGTTTACAGCTTGAAGTCTGTGGGACTTACCTTACCCTAACTGTATAAATTGTTATTGTTCCATTAATTTTTTTCTTCGAATTTTGCTTCATTTCTAAGCAGAGTCAGGATTTTAAAACATTTTTGTGTTGCTTGTCTATTCTTTTAAATAAAAGCGTTAAATATTTTGAAGAAATAATAACTTATGTGATTTTAGTTTCAGTTATAAGTTTTTTAGGGTTTTTTTTTTCAAGTTTTCGCATATTTTTTATATAAAAAAATAGCAGATTAAGTACCGAATTGCTAAAAATAAGCGTTAAAAACAAAATTTCGGATGATAAAACTTTTTAGTCATAGTCAAAATAGTTTTAATGGCAAATAAAAGCATACAATATATATAAAATTCGCAGAATTAAAACATGAAATTTAGATTACATTTCATTTTTTTTAAGTTAGATTCTGTTTCAGTAGTTGTATTAAATTTTCGACGAAAAATATAAGAATTTTTTTAATGCCTACAGATGTAACGCTTAATAAGTAAAAAGCATTTATGCATTTTTGCTAAAAAGTACATCTACTGTAATCTAAAATAATAATAAAGTTAATTTCCAAAGTATATAATTTAAATCTTAAAGCATAAAAAACCCCAGCAGATTAAGTACTTAATTGCTAAAAATAACCATTAAAAACAAAATTTCAGAACAAAAATAGAGAGTGATGATTATAAAACTTTTCAGTCATATTCAAAATAGTTTTACTGGCAAATAAAAGCCTACAATATATGTAAAATTCGCAGAAGAAAAAAAATGAAATTTAGATTACATTTCATTTTTTTAATGTTAGATTCTGTTTCAGTAGTTGTATTAAATTTTCGACGTAAAATATAACAAATTTTTTAATCCCTACAGATGTAACGCTTCGGAAATAAAAAATATTTACGCATTTTTGCTAAAAAGCACATCTACTGTAGACCAAAATAATAATAAAGTTAATTTCCAAAATATATAATTTGAATCTGAAAGTTAAAAACTCAGCATTTTGTTTGTTATTTCGTTTTAAAAATATAAAGGATTCTGTTTTTAAATTTCTTATAATTGCTATTAAAATTCTTCTTTAAAACTGTATGACTGTTTTTATATTTTAGGATGCTTATTCAGAAATTATTTAAAAGTTTCAAATTGTCTTAAAGGTTTAAACCCAAACATAATAATGTGCCTGCTCGTGTTCCAAAAATACTCTTTTTCTGTACCGACCGCTCTATCGTCTTCTCACTTAAAGTGCCAAAATAGATCAAATCGTTTAAAGAAGACAATAGAAAATTATTCTTCGATCGTTTCAAGGAGCAAATGGAGCTATTATTTGAAAACAGTGGAGCAATTTTCTTCTTTTAGATGTTATATACGGTATTTTATGGAAACAATCAGTTAGTTGCCCGTTTGCTTCACTACACAATTTTCTTGTGAACATGGATTGCTCCATTTTCTTTAATGTACGAACAATAACGCATGAATGGCAAAGCTTGAAAATCGTTTGTCTTAAAAGAATACAAATACAACTTTAATTTTCTCTAGTTTCTATATGTGGGAGTCAGAAATTCTTAACTAGTAATTCACATAAAAGTGTGTTAAAAGGTCAGATTTTTCTCTTTTTTTTGCATCGATTTTTTTTTGTCAGTAATGATTTTTATATTTTCTATTGTGTATCGTTGAGATAAGAATAATTTGAAAGAATCTACTAAGGTCTGTATTTTTTACGCCTAAGTCATAAGGATTGTGAGATTCATGTTTTTTTACTGTAGTTATGCTTTTTTTGTCTTACAGTCCTATTTATTACGAAATATTTTATTACGAATAAATGTTAAAAATTAGCTTCGTTATTTTGTCATTCTTATGAAATGAGATAAAAATAGAAGAAAATCCTATAATACATTAAACATAATTGTATAAAACATATAAAACAATATGCGTTACATAATGATTAATTTCTGATGTTTAAAGAAATATTCCTCAAGAAGCTATTAAGACTAAACCAAAAAAGGTTAAAATGAAATCTGCTATCATATTTCAATGTATCATGTCAGAACATAATTTCTTGAACGGCCAAGCACCACCTGCTCGTGTAATTTAAACTATATTTTTATTCATTTTATTTGTTTCATTGAATAAGTAACTTTAGTACTGCAAATGATCCAAAACAATTTGTCTCGCCTTGATTGTTTTTAAAAAAATATCATATTTCCTATTACGTGTTCATTTTGAGCACGCGATTATATGAAATATAATCGCGTGCTCAAAATGACATTTTTCTAGGTTTTATTTGCTATAGTCATTAACTTATTTTTTTAAAATCAGAGCTTTTGTAATATGGAATGGCGACACGGTATTAAAAGCTAACTTTTTGAAATGCTCGTGCAGATAACATTTTTATTTTTCGCCTACGGATTTTTGTTGACGCCAAAAACCCCATTATAAAAATACGATGTTCTGACATGATAAAAAAAATACAGGAATTCAATTTAATACTGTGTTGTTTATTTGATGAATGAAAAAAAAAAATGCCGAATAGTGTAATTTTAACGATAGATGAATCTGATATTTACATTTTTAATAGCACAATTATATCGTGGGACTCGCCATTAAAAAGGTTCATGTATACAACAAACATAACTTAAGAAAGACAATTACAATTAATGGCGTTAATATCAGACAATTAAAAAAATCAATATATCTTTATTCAATTAATTTTGATGGTGTGCTTTACTTTTATTGATGTGTAGAATTAAAAAAGCTGGTAGATTATTGGAGTAAGGCTTTGATACTGCCAGTATATGAATGTTATCTACTTATTAAATCTTGCTTTGCATTTTTTAGGCATTCAATGCCTTGCTTAGACTATACTTTTATTATGTGTTCCATTAATTAAGATGATGGTACTCATTATTAATGATGTTAAAAAATTTCTAAACACTTAAATATTAATTAACATTTACATTTTTTGAAAATATTCGATTTGCATTAAAATGTGCATTTTATTAACATTAAAATTTACATTTTTTAACATTAGAACATTAACATTTTTTAACATTAGCATTAACATTTTTTAACATTAACATTTACATATTTTTAACATTAGAACATTACATTTACTTATTTTTTAGCATTAGAATATTATCATTTACATTTTTCTCAACATTCGAATATTTTAACATCATTATTAATGATGTTAAAAGATTTTAAACATTTCTAATTTTAAAGAAGCTAAGCAATTTAAATTTTTAAGCATATAGAGGAGAGAAATCGTCAAATACTTCCATTCTGATTCTTTACCCTCCAGAAATCAAAATTAAGAATACGAAAAGGAAGAGGAAAGCATATTCATATTTTATTTCCTTTTTAAAATGTTAAAAGCTAAAGTGAAATCTTTCGAGTGCTGCACATAATTGCACAATTTAGACGAATACTATACTTAATAATATTTTAGAAAAAAAGAAAGAAAGAAAGAAAAGCGAAGAGAGCATTGAATTTTCTATATCAATTACGATTATTGAAACGCTCAGGGAATTAAACATTCTGGAATTTATCCTAGAAAATAAAACGCAAAATAGAAAATCATAAATCATAACATTATACTTCTTGATGTTAGAAATTATAAGCCCTTCCGCTCGTAAACAAAAACTTGTTAACGAACAAAATTTAATTAAACGCTTAATCCTACATACCTTGCATATTTACATGGATTTTTTAGATGCAAAATTTAAAGTCGATTTGATTAGATTATGCTAACATCAAATATTAAAATTAATTAAATTCGGATTTATTGCAGGTTAAACGTGAAAGTTTGCATTCTCTTACGCTTCGTTGAGTTATGCTGCAGAAAAAAAATGCAATTAAGAAGTTATAAAGAAACAAAACACGAATGCTTCTTGTCTTGAGAATCTCTCCATTTGGCGCTTTTTATTTTGTTTTTTGTATTCTTTGGCGCTGATTCTATGTATTAACAACGGAAAATTCTCGGTGTTGGCGCTAACAATTTGAATAATATTTAGCTAATCGGAATTTTTTAAATTAGATTTTTAGCTGAACTTCAGAAACGTGGAATGCTAATTATTCCAATTAAATTAAATTGTTTTTACATATAATTATGCACTCTAAAAGCATATGATTTTTATTTTATTAAGAATATGAATAGTATTTAAAATTGTATTGAGTTATCATGAATAATGCATTTCTAAAAGTGTCTTAAAATATATTATTTTAGTTACTTTTATATTTTTGATCCAAGTAGATTAATGAAACTGCCAAAAGTTAATACGTTTCCAAACAATTCATTAAATTTTTAGTATCATATATGAGCTGCTCATGTTCAAGCTAGAAAACATTTTTAAGATAATTTACGTTAACTATATACATAACAAGCAGCGAAAAGAAAAAAATTAAACATATTTGGAAAAAGATTCGAAAATAAATTCATATTGTCATTTTATTATCTTTATAATTCTGAATTCTGCAAATAAGGACCTCTATATTTAGGAATTTTTCATTCAGTTTTGCAAACTGTGCCGAATTTTTTTAAATATTCTACGAAAAAAATTGAAATCATTACTTTATAGACTTATGAGAATGCGATAATTTACTTTGTAAAGAAAATGGAGCTTTAAAGTTCTTTTCCTAGAATATGGCGGTCTTTATAAAATCATTTCTGAATTGCATATATGCGTCCAATTCTCTTACTTGTAATTGTCACCGTGTATGGAAATATTTAAAAATAATTGTGTTAATATATATTAATACAAATATTTAATTTCACTTATGATAAATCGTTCAAAACTTAATTAAATGCTCTTTTTATATTTTTCACTTTCTCGTATACGAAACATAATACAAGTTCTATATTCATGAAAATTTTCGAATTCAATCTTTTGATGTCTCTACTGTTCTGATCCCTTGAGTCCCCCTCCTCCAAACAAAGTAGCATCGTATCTATCTTCTTGTCTTTGAATGCGATAATTCAACAATAAACAGATGAAATTTACTATAAGGCGTTACGACCAAGTTTATAGAATTCTATCAAATTTTGATCGGAATCGATTCTCAGAAAGTTTATCCGCCTTTGACTGTTCGATTAAAAATAAATCTCACAAATATCTAGGTAAATAAGATTTGGTAAATAGCTGAATGGAATCCGTGAACATCAGATATGCGCTATAGTCTCTTAGAATAGTCAAAATTACAATATTTTCTCAAAATATAAAATGCCCTTTTACGCAGTTAAACTAGCAACCTCGATTGATGATGACGTGCTCGCTTTACAATAGAAAGAGGGGTGCTATAGCCTTTGAAGGTATGGACCTCTGAGCACCCGAGGGCAGAAGTCGGAGCCTAGTTCCGAGGACCCGTCGAATCTTCAGGTGGTTCACGCGTTCCCCCATTTTACCCCTCTTGCGGTTTCTAGGGGTCCTTTGATGCTTGTGGACGCGTCTGAAGTTTCCCGCAAATTGTCGGTAAAGTGTCTAGGCATCAAAGAACCCCAAGAAACCACAAGAGGGGTTAAACGTGGGAATACGTAGCCCGCCTGATGATTCAGCGGGTTGGATGAAACACACACACACACGCTTGCACAGCCTCTTTTTTAGCCTAGTTTCAACAATCTGCGAATCTTCAGACGAGCTACGCGTTCCCCCGTTTTATCCCTTTAGTAGTGTCTTGGGGTTCTTTGATGCTTGTGGACGCTTCCAAAGTTTTCCCGCAAATTGTCGGTAAAGTGTCCAGGCATCAAAGGATCCCAAGAAACAGTAAGAGGGGTAAAATGGGGGGACGCGTAGCCCGTTTGAAGATTCGCAGGTCGTTGGAACTAGGCTTTACAGGGGGGCACAATCACAGATAGACAGATAACACATAGTTCTAGTTCACACATCTTACAGATAGTACAAAGAACAACCATGCCCTAACTGGGACTCCAACTCGGGACACCCAGATCCCGAGGAAGACGTGCTACCTCAGTAGTTTAAGATGTCGGCAGCAACCTAAAATCTAAAGTGATATAGATTTTCCTTTATATAATTTCATATTTTCAATTAAAAAAGTGTATTTTTTTAGTTATAGATATAAATGGTATTGACATTCTAAATGAAAAGGATGCACTGAATTTTTGAGCGCATTTTCTGAATAATTTTAAACGGTAGGAAAAAAAAATCATTTTCTATGTGATAAACTCCAACCTCCTCATTCGGATCATTGTTTTGCTCTTTAACTTTTTTCTGCCTTGTCTTTCTTTTTCTCCTACGATTGCTGTTAGTATTGTCACAGCGGTATAAACTGGGCGTAAACAGCCACTTTTTGATTTTCAGACATTTAGCTGTAATAGGCCATTATATGTTTCTCACTGTACAATTGTCCTACTTTCTGAAATCAAGGAGTGGTCACCTTTTTTTTTAAATGCCCATACGAATTTCCTTCAAAAAGAAAGGTTCCGATTCCCCTGTAGTTTTCGTACAATCGAAAGTAAGACGGTTTTTTGGTTACGGAGGAATTATTTTGATAGATGACCGACCTCATTGTACTTTTGAAATGGTTCTCCAACCAATTCCACCATTAGTTCTCAAACGAAAAGTGCATTGTTATTGAGAAATGCATTTAGAAATGAGTAAGTAGGCTTATTTCGAAGAAATGACATTAAAATAATAAAAAAGTCATTATAATTTATGACGTTTTATTTTTTTAAAGTCCTCCTTCTGGCTGGTCAAATGCGTGAACAGATGATTAGGTTAATTTTTATAGTTATTTGAGAAAAGCGTGTAATGTCCTGGGACCCCACACAATGATGTGTTATGGAAACGCTTGGAAGCAATTCCGTCACCTTAAAAACATTCTCTCTCTATTTTCCCGAATTTTCTCTCTCTCTTTCAATTCCTACTATTAGCTCACACTCTCCATATATATATATATATATATATATATATATATATATATATATATATATATATATATATGTGTGTGTGTGTGTGTGTGTATAAAATATAATATACGCTCGCCTTTAGAATAGTTCTGGATAGCAAAGCTAATAGGGCGTTGATTTAACAAGCGCCAGGCGCCACACACACGGGGAATCTTTTGGCCGTTGAATTTCGAACTCGTAACCTAAGGAATACAAGTCTAACGCTCTACCAACCAGGCCATCCTGATACTCTAATCATTTAAATCATAACAAGTATTGAATGTGAAGGCCAGCTTGAAATTGTTATAGATAATTCGATTACCCTCTAAAATATTTATAGTAATGGTTTTCAACAGTCAGATTGCGAATGTTTTGAAAAAAAAAAACCTTTTCGATCCCAGTAATATTCTTCTATCTCCAAGTGCCCCTCTTCCCCACCCCCGCTTGATGCGATGAGGGACAAAATCATTGCAGCGTTTCCCAATGTCCCACCTCAATCCAGTGGTCAGAAAAAGCGGGCGATTCTCGTTAAAATCCTTACCCTGGTGCATCCTTCATCGTTGCCATGACAACAGGCGGAGGTAAATCCTACGTTTTCCGGGATTAAGGCGGTGAAAGGGAGATGGGGGGAAAAGAAAGAAAGGTAGAAATTGTAGAACTCGGGTAGTGCACCTGACTGGGGTTAGTTCGTTACTTGTATTCCATTGTGGGGGTGTAGTCCAGCGGAAAACCTCTTTTATGGACTCTCCCTTATTTAATTTCTGGCTCCCTGGAGGTCCCGAAACACATAGCTAAATGTGTGCTGATTCAGTTCTTTGGGAAGTTTCTAATGCACAAATATTGGTAAAGCCTGTGTTTTTTGACACTTTAGATTCACTATATCTCTGTAAATTTGCTCAAATTATGTGAGGCAAAATACTTTTTTTAAAACTGCAAACCTAACGGTGCATATGCTTTACTTGCAATGAAAAGGCCAATGGATTATTGAAGAATTTTCATATTATTATAGAATGATTTTCGAAATTATTTTCTAAATCTATCATTGAAGTTTTTAAGAAAAGTTTTAAAAAAGAAAAAAAAAATACATCTGTACATTATCTGTGCCCTTGCCAAGATATAAAACAAACTTTTAAAATCAACATAAAACTTTACATGATGTTGTGTATGGACTTTACATCATGTCTTGGACTTTGATGTAACTTGACTTGGACTTGGACTTTTGATGTCTTGGACTTTAATATCTATTCTTAATTCTCCGTAAGCAGATACAACCAAAATGTATTGTTGTTCTTGGATTCATTTTATGCCTTAATGTGTAAATTTTCAATGACTCAGAAACAAAGGCGATGACATTATATTTACCGTATATTAGATTCCAAATTATATGAAATCTGGCAAAGGTATATCAGGTTAATGATACTTTTGAAATAACGAAAAAAATGCGGTTTTATAATAAAGGTATTTGCATTTTAAATAAAATGGAAATATATGCATAACGAACATAATGTGTCCGTTTCTGGTATGGTAAAATAATATCTTTCCTAGATGACAACCATCTATAATGCCATTTTGCAACCAAGTATATAATAAAAATCAAATACTGAAAAGTATTGGAAAATAGATTTAACTAGAACACTTTTCATGCAATATTAATTAAGAAGAATCTTCTCTCTGTGGTGCTAAATTAAAAAAAAAAACATATTTTCTGCTTAAGAATGATGAAGATAATCTGTCAGAACGTTAAAAATACAACAAAAAATGGTGAAGAGCGATTCAACAAAATTTTTTTTTATCATTTTCGGAATAAAAGTATAAAACTTTTTAAAGTTGAATGCAAATACCAACATATAATTAATAATTACTTATTAATTCTACATTTTTTTCCTGATATTCTCTACTGTATATCCAAATATAATGCTTACGTACATGGTATAGGTCCCTGTTATTAGATATTGTCAAACAGCAATACTAAAACGTAAATACACCATTGCATGAACATTTCAAACTCTTCATTGAATGCTTTTTCAGCTGTTAATCATGTAAGTGTAAAATTTTATTTTAAATGCTCTGGAAAAGGTTGCATTGACGGTAAAAATCCTTTTAGTTACAGGAGAAAAAATATAAAAGAAATCAAGAAACAAAAGTCAAAGAGAAAATTTAATCGGACACGGAAAGGCTTAAACCATCTTTCGTTCGGTAATCGCTAATTTCCATTCCTATAATTCCAAGACTATAATCTGGAAGAAATATTTTGGCACTATCTTAAAACTTAAAAAGTACTTTTTTAATGATACAAAATTTATTTTTCTATATTCTTTAAAATTTAATTTAATATACTTTCTGTTATAGCATTTTTATGATAAAATTAAAAATTTTCCATCAAAACTTTCAGAAGTGTGGTTTTGCTGCTGTTAAAATAATAATTAAAAATACTTTCTTTGGGCATTAAATGTTATAGTATGGGGGGCCGGGACGGCCTGGTTGTAGAGCGTTGGACTCGTACTTCTTAGGTTACAAGTTCGAAACTCACCGGCTGAAAGATTCCCCGAGTGTATGGCGACTGGCCCTCGTTAAATATGTTCGTGGTCGCAATGTCCTCCATGTCGAGATTAATACCACTGGGGGTACTGTGTCAGAGGTGATTGTTCTCTGTTCTAGGTCTAAATTACGATCTGAGATGCATGGATGACTTTGCAGGATTGTAGTCCGCCCCCTAAATAGGGTTGTGACGTGTGTGTAGCTAAGTCGCATTTTTGGAACTAGATGGCGCTACCTTTAAAACGAAGAGACGCTTTTCTTAGGCTGAAAGTCTGCTGATCGTATCAGCGGAGGCTTGTCCACAGCAAGTGCCATTAGTCACAACACACACTCATGTTATAGTATTTGCATTCCTACTTTTATTTTGTAATAGGTGAACTTTTTTTAATTGTCTACTCTGTAATTTGAAGCAGATTGATTGAATTCATGTTTTCAGTCATGTTAAATAACATGGGGAATTTTTTTAAAAATATTCCATATTAAATGCTTATGAATAAAAAAAACCAATAATCAGGACGAACAAATGGCTACCAAAAGTAGTTAGTATTCTATATTATAACTTCATAAGCAATGCGCAGTTATATCAGAGCTCTGTAAAACTGGTATTGATAATGTCATCTCTTCTTTCGCTGAGCAAGCGAAGCAGTGGTCCAGAATGATTACTAGTCGCAAACGGGCTTCTTCATTTTCCATTAGACCACCATGAATCCCATTAGGAATCCCGTTGGCGGCATTCCATTAAAAAGAGTCCTTCCAGAAGGTATTGTTCCTTCCACTCAGAGATTGGCGATTCATTTTTGATTGCGATATCATTATATACCTGTCGTAATCCTGGTACCTGGGAGAACTCGTTAGAAAACCTTCCTTTTCAGTGGATTCCGGCAGGCCTGAACACTCCTCTTAACGAAGAGAAACGCCCTGGGCCCGGGCCTTTTGTTCGAAACAGCCCCTTTTACCTAGAGGCTATCTTCTAATTCAATCGGGTTGAATGTTGAATCGGTGCAGCTAAAGAAGAATTTCCCCACATGGTACAAAATGTATTTTGAGCTTACTTTTGTGTCTATCTTCTTTATATTTTGCACTCGATATCCTGATTCTTTTATCTCTTTGCTACCAATAGAAAATATATTTTCTCAATTTTTGTCCAGCTATTCCTTGAGAAAGGTTTCTTAACAGCAAAACACAGTTAAATTCATTTGTTCTTATGTAGAAGGAACAAAATTCAAATTGTTATTTTTTTTTATTATTATTATCATATCAGAACATGATGTTTAGAAAATGGGGTTTGTGGCGTCAACAAAAATCCGTAGGTGAGAAATAGAAGTTTATTATCTACTCGAGCATCTCAAAAAATCAGCTTTTAGTAACGCTTTGTCATCACCTTTACAGAAGATCTGATTTTTTTAATGTTAATTTCTATAGCAAATAAAACCTAGAAAAATGTCATTTTAAGCGCGTGATTATATGAAATGAAATAAAAAGAAAATTCGATATTTTTTTAAGCAATCGACGGAAGACAAAGATTTTTGGATCGCTTGCAATAATAAAGTGACTCATTCAATGAAACGATTAAAATGAATAAAAACACAATTTCACTCGCACGAGCACGTGGTGCTTGGCCGTTCAAGAAATGACGTTCTGACATGATACATTGAAATATGCATACCAGATTTCATTTTAATCCTTTTTTTATTATATTTTGTCACAAAAAATAGAAATCTACAAGAATCGTAGTTAAATACAAGAAAGAAAAATTCCATTCTGTAGTGGACCTTTTCTATGTTGGTGGTAGGTATGTCGGTCATAGATATCTGGGTGGACCTAGATATCTATGACTTAACATTACATTTCAAGATACCAGAAATTTATCATGGAAATGAAACACGGCAAAGGTGATGGACTTTCCATAAATACATGCAGTTAGGAATTTATAATATTTTCATAAAATAAATTTTGTCATGTTTAAATGATGGACTTTTTATATAGTTTTTTATGCATAACATGACGCCTTCTTGTGCCACGGTGTTTATAACACTAAGTTATCTAACCACTTGGATGAGTACAAAATAGAAGAAAGGGGGTAAAATTGAAAGAAAAAGGCAATAAACCACCCAGGTATCTCCAGAGAGAATTCTATCAGTGTGAAATCCTACACGACTGTATTAAAACTTTTGGTGAAATAATAACTAAATCGTAAACAGTTTCTTCATACAGAAAAACTGATTTTCAAAATACCCGACTACCGTAAATTATTTCAAAGGCTTGCTTGATTGAAAATAATTTCGGAAAAATTTCTATGCGTTAATATATATCTGCAATATCTCATACAGCTTGAAATATGTAACAGGAAAACGTATTATTACATTTAATCGAAACAAAAATTATCTCCCAGACAAAACTAATAATGAACTGCCTCCAATTTTCGCTTAAACTAATAAATAATGCATGAAGAAAGAAAACAGAGAGTAAAAAATAAAAGATTTTCATTCAGCTAAGGATAAATAATGATTAAATGAATTAGAAAAATATGCTCCGAATTAAAAATAAATATATATGAGCTGCAAAAAAAACTAAGAAAATTAAATTATCAACCAAAGAGTTAAATTTGTTTCATCGTTTATTTTATTTTTTATTAATATTTTCATTCTGTGTCTCGTGTTATTTAATCATTTATTCATATTTTCCTAAATCCATTATTAAATTAATTTTCTTTCAGACTATTGTTGAAAATAAATTTTAAATGATCAACGAAAGTGAAGAACTTCTATTATTCATCGTACAAAATAATTTATTTCGTGCTCTTATTTTTAATCTTTTGTTTAATATTGCTATTTGTGTAAACATTTGTAATGTTATACACAGGCGCCCTTATTATATACATCACGATCTTTGCGAACATTTATACGCATATATACATTTCCCATTGTTTCATATTTTATATAAAATAGAAATGTAATGTAAATCATTCGTCTTTTACAATTAAATATATGAATTCGGTTAAAATTAAAATTTAAAGTTTGAGCATACAAGGAAAATAAAATACTTATTTCCCAATAAACATGGTTATTATCTCTATATCGAATATTGCTATTTAATTTTTTGGGGGTGTTTTTGATGTTTTGATATTATTGTACAATTTTGACTGTAATTTGCATATTATCAATAAGCAAATGCATTTGATAAATTTCAGTAAAGATTTGCAGACAAATATCATTAATGTGCGTGCGTGCGTGCGTGTGAATGTGTGTGTGTGCGTGCGCGCGTTTATTTCGAATTTCTGAAAGATCCTAACTTATTGTTGAATTTATTCTAGATTTTTTACGTATAAAAGGCGCTAACTTTACATACTGTATTAATAATTTTTTATGAAATAGTGCTGCTTTAACAGTAAATCTGCTTACTTCAGAAAAACAATAACTATGGAAATTAAAGATTTAAAATATTGTTAAGGTATAATGATAATAAAATATTTCTTTTATAATATTAATTTTTTTAATAATAATAAAATTTCTATACATTTCCGAATTTTATTCTTAATAAAGTTTATTTGAATTGTTCGTTAATATTTTCTATGTAATACAGAATGCAAAACGCTGGTAATATAAAAGAATTATATCATTTGCATGCTATATACAAATGATTTAAAATAAGAAAGATAAAGTTTAAAAAATTCTGCTGCATACTAAAAAGGTTTTTTTTGTCGTAATGGCGTTTTTTAATGAATAATTTAAAGTGTTTTTGTCTATTAAAAATGTTTTCGTAAAATCAAATAGCTTTTGTTTTTAAATATCACTCAAATACCGATTATTTTCCTTTGACATTAAATTCTATCAACATATATTTGTTGCTGCTAAATACATTTGGTATTGCATTCAAAATAATTTAACTTGGTGTAATGTTATTATACATAGTTCAGCCATATTGCCAATGTTCATAGCAAAAGATATATTTTATTTAAAAAATTGAAGGGTGTTTATTAAACAGTTATGAAACAAGTGGATTCCAGTTCGAGATCCGAGCGCCGAATGATGTGCCATGCATATGGATATAGTGAGATTATATATTATCCCGTTTGTGTGGCATGAAAATTGGGTGAGATGTATAGGTTCAGATACCTTTACCATTTGATAATTGCCTTCAAAAAATAAGGTCTGTTTCAAAATATCTTGAACAAAATCGGAAAATTAATATAACTAAACTGAATTGGAAGAGAGAATTTATCAAATATCATCATAATTACATCAAAACGCTGCACATTAGAAAACATATATAACAAAGCATGTATCTAAATAATTGGCAAAACATGGATCATCTGAAATTTTGATGTTGCAATTGATACCACTAGCAACATGTGGCATTTAGTCACTATATACAACAATGATATATTACATAAACAATTTGAGAGCAGATATAGCAAATCTATGCTCCATTCAAATGTTTTGACACATTTGACATACGACATTTTAATATGCGACAATGTCCCTGCTACAATAATTCATGTTCAGTATCTGTCCCTGCTCTATAACTGACAAGCCCTCATATTATAAAAGCCTATCTGCAGCGACCAGGAATTTGATTGTTGTGGAGATTCATGATGAATGAATCATGAGATCGAGTGTCGGATTATCCGAAAATCTAGCTATCCTAACAAATATCCCAGCAGTTCGGATTACCGAGATATAGTTTCCCTATTCACAAAGCTTGGTACAGTTTTGAGTTCTTAGGATCTTCGCCTTAATGCAGCTTACTCTGCCCTTCCGTCTTAACTAGGGCGGATTGCATTGGACCAGAAAAGAGGATCCCTCTGCTGAGTGGACGCCCCTGGAAATTTTCTAACATCGTTTGGGGCTCCCGGAGGGCGATCGCAAATTTCTAATGTTCTTTCGGGCCGCCTCAGCAAATTTTCGGCGGTTCTCCCCTCAGAGGGGCGTCATTTTTCTCGCTCAAATCTCTCCGATCAGCGCAAAATTCTTTAATGGCAGCTTTAGAGGAACTTCCAAATGGAATCAATCCATCGCCAAACGGCTCGATATCCCCTTTCCCTCAAGCTGCATTCATCGGTTCTCAAATTATATTTCACTCGAAATGGAACTGCACGCTCAAACAGATGCGGAATATTCGTAATTTTCCTGATACCTTGCGTAACTTGGGAAATTCCCTGAAGCTAAGGTGCTTTCTATGGAAGAAAGTTCTGAAAGAAATTCACACTGATTTAATGATTTTTCAATGTAACTTTTAGTGGATTTTCTGGATTTTAGATCCTTTTCCTTGAAGATAACTTTCAAAGACTTCAACATCAAATATTCAAAGCGTTAATACATTCTTTTATTTACAAGTCAGCATTGTTTCCATCGTTTTTGAGTCTCTGTAATGTTAGTTCCTTTTTTGCTGAATATCATTATGAAATTACTGCTACAAAATATAAATGGTTTACACAAAAATACTTTGTGTGTGTGGGGTGTGTGTGTGTGGGGGGGGGTGCGTGTAAAGTACTCTTTGAAGAGATGTTTTACTATTAATCATGTAATATTATAGACGCATAGCAACCTTTGTTCTGTTACACATATAGTTTAGAATATTCTCAATATTTGTCATTGTTTGAATATTTTTTAACTGTTATTTTGTATAACAGAAAATTAATCCTGTAATATTATCCCTTATTTTAAATATCCTTAAAGTTAAAGTTTAAAAAAATTAATTAAAATAAGTTGAGAATAAACTTTTAAGCGTCCTTGCATGCAAGACCCGACTTAGCCTAGTTGGGGCATGGGGCAAAAACTTCTTTGGGGGCCCCCTTTGCTTCACTACTTTAGTAATGAAGAACATTCATTAAAGAAGGAAACGTAAAATAATATTTATACTCGATTTTGGGAGCCCTGATTATGTTGGGCCCCGGGGCCAATGCCTTAGTCAGACCCTGTTTGGAGGAATACTTCTTGTTAGGTAATTTACTTTGATAAGATAATTATATCCATGACACACATTTTATTTATACAATAAACCCCAAACATACGCTGTAAAATCCATTAATGAAATTCTCTAAATGTTCCTCTTTCCTCCACAAATCGTTCATTGCCTTTCTCTAATTAGTTTCTCTGTACCAAACTTAATTATTCTCTGGCAATTACTTTCCATACTATTTCATCATTCAGATACATTTTCACCATTTTATTCCGAGTATTTCTTTTCTTGCGTTTCAGTTTTGTATGGAAAAGTCAATGACTTGCACAACAGGTAACTAACCTTTCCCCCCACCCCCTACAATTTTGCAGCTCAGAGAAAGAAAGGCAAGATTCGGTGCTAACACGTCAATACCGTTACGTGATCGGGCCCAATATCATATAAAGGGGGTTAACTCGCACGCAGAGCTGTCATTTTTGGAGCCCGGGGTTAAAGAAGTTCAACCGACATCCTCCTCCCCCACCCCTTGGCAACTCAGGCACGTTCCATCAAGAAGGGTGTAGGGGGGAGTCGTTATAGTATTCCTCTGTAGGGATCTATCGACTGGAAGACAGGAGAGGGGGGAGAGAAAAAAGAAAAAGAATGGGACGAGAAGGAGAGAGAAGACACGATACTAATCTCGTCTGATGTCGAGAAGTAGGCAGGAGATCGAGAGTCGGATCTTCAGATCTTCTGCATCACCCCCGCCATCAACTTCCTACCCCCTTTCACCCATTACAGATCGTCTGCTTTTTACATAGTAGAGCCTAGATTCTGTTTCTACATTGAAAGGTTTCCAGAGATGGAAAGAAAATATTTTTTTCCAACCTTGCGCTGGAAAATATCAATCAAAATATTCAACGGAATGCCATTTTCTTCTTGTTTTATTAATGTATTTGTATTCCATGTTTTGCTGGTTTGATTGAATATTTTGAGCGAGAAACCAGATACATGGGAAAACCAGATTCATTGTAGATGTGTTTTAGGTGACCAAACGGCTAAATATCGCTATTTTTTTCTGAACACTGTAACACACTGGAATATATCGAAATTTTTAATATTGTATTATTTATTGGGTTATTATTTACGCATTAATCGCAGATCTTGTTTTTCGTATTAAAATATTGTTCAATGTAAAAATTCCCCGTCATGTTTAGTTAAATTTATTATTGCCGATGTTAATTTTTAAACGAAAATTCTGATTAGGACTATTTTGGATAAATCTCGTATTTTTAAACTGTAATTTCATTATAAAAAAAGAATAATCTGAATTCCCCTTTTCTTAACTTTTGCTGAATTGTGCTTCGTCTTTGATTTACGAATTCTGAGCCTAGCACTTTCAGACGCCTTAATTTTGTTAAGGGATGATACACAATAAAATCTTTTCGTTCCTTCAAATGCATTTCCTTTCATTGTATCCCTTTAGTTTTCCTAAAACACCTCCTGGCTAAGAATTGACTATAGCACGCACAATTTTGCATACATTTTCCTCTGAATTAGATATTGAACTTATCTCCATTGCCCAATTTTCACAACTTTACCAGGAAGTTGTGTGTTTTACAAAGGGAGAGCACGGGGTTGAAATCTAAGATCTTGGGGATATTTTATTTAATGATAGTATATATCTAGAATGTTCATTCATGAAAATATTAAAACGCAAAGGCCAGTCAATTTTGAGAAAAAAGTCCTCAAACTTTTGATAAATCTTATATACTGATAACTTGAACCCGACACCGGTGGTCTCAATTGCATGGTTGTTTAGATAACCGATCCGACACGGAAGGTAAAGGGCTCGGACATCTGGGGCTGGTAATTTTTTTCTTCTTTAATAATTCTTATTTTCGCAATTGATTGGCCATTACGTTTTAATTATTTCATGAATGAACATTCTAAATGTATACTATCACTATACTAAATTTCATTCCGATAAGATATTTCAACCCCCTGCCTTCTTCTTGTTAGAAAGTAATTTCTAGATGCATTTTCAGTTTACGTTGATAGGATGGCTTTATTTATTTATTACAAACTCGTATAAAACATGCTCAATTGTTCATTTTTCTAGCTTTTTTGAATATCATACTTTTTTCAAGAGCATTTTATGATTTATTTTACCTTCACGCGTTAGTGATTTGTTTTGAAAGGAAAACCCTTTGAATACTAGGATTTCAAAACTACGCTAAAGTACTTCCATTTCTATATATCATTTTACAAATATCCTATTGATGCTGGATGGCTTCCCACCGATTTCAAAATATCCATCCATAGAACACAGGATGTCTCATAAAAGCATGTGTCACCACGGATTAAAATTTTAATCCTTACCCTTGTCACAGAACTTCCCTGATGGTCTGCACCACCGGGTCCATTTAGGAGCCATTATGTACATTTCCAGCTTGAAATACGAGTCCCTAGTCTTTTACAGGAGGAAGCTTTCCCACCGTTTAATCCTTTCACCCACCAGTTGAATTTTATGAAATGAAGTGAAAAAAGAGGAGGAGGGCTGCTCCCCGAACCCAGAGGGATCTAGAACCGAGTCTACAAATAACTAATGACGTCAGATTAGTGTCGAATGGCCAATGTGGGTTTTGTGTTAATCTTTCCTGAGTCTTTTGTCGTAGGGGGAAAAAGGGAGTGAGATTAGAATCTTTTTTCCATGATGCAGATTTTACTAATACGTTTTCTAATGGATTTCCCATTGGTTCCCTAAGAGATGATCGTGCTTGGTTGACGATAAATTCGTATAACGAATATTACTGATTCTAATACATTTTTTTAATCAATAAGTGGATATTCTATTGAATGAAGCTTGTAAAAATCAAAGTATATTGTGACTTGGAATGAATCAAATCAAAGGGATACAAATTGTTTGCTTTGGACATCTATATGACTGATTATTTTATTCTTGCATTAAACTTAACTTCCTTTTGCCATTCATGCTTCATCATATTCAGTTGTCAAGATATTCATACATTTATATGAATTAATAACTGACATGATTCAAGTGAAGATTATCTTTAGTGAATTGCTTATGATTAAATAGATAGAAAAATCGATTCTGTTCTTTCCAAACATTAAAGGAAAATTTCAGTAGCTGATTTGTAACAAATTTTCACGACTTAATGCTTAAAAATAAATTAATAATTCTAAAAGAGAAAATATTGTTACAAATCTAACTATTCCAGATTGAGAATTATCGTGAAGGAAGAGGACAATATATTTTATGAATCAGTTCAGTGAAGCGATTTTACATAATCTTTTCACTGGTAATTCAGGTCAGTAAAATGATGGTAGATAATGCTAAATGGTCAATTAACAATTTTTAGAACTTCATTATAGGACTTTATTATTTGATAAATGGAGCGTGTCGTCTCTTTAGAGTATTAGTTAAGGGACTACATAAATTGTGTGTCTATGGGGATCACAAATTCTCATAATATTTCCACTTTCGTTAAGATTTTTGAAAGTTTGGAAAAAGACTTAATCAAGAAAATAACTCTGTTTAAAAGATTTCATCAAAACTCATATTAAATGCTTTTTTTATTTTCAGTTTAAGACGCTGACAGAATTTCCGTCTGAAACGGAAATCCCGATTTTTTTAAAATTTAAATTCGAAAGCCTTTTTTTAGAAGATGAAGTTACAGAAAAGGTCTTGTTTTTATAATGCTCTCATAACATTTAAAAGCAACAATATGCCAAATAATAATTCAGAATTGAGAAAATATTGTTTCGGTATTTGTCTTAAAAAATACTGCATATATATAAAGTAAATAGTAATTTATATATATAACCAACTGGAATTGTCTCCCCAAAATTTTCCCTCAAACTAATAAAGTTGTCGTGCTAGAGAACGACTTACATGGCTTTGGTGTTCAGTAGTTAAGAAATATTAACTTTTGGTGTGATTTCAACATTTTTACTGAATGTATCGTGTGACCTTAAACGTGTTATTTGACCTTTAATCCCGGATATATTAATACTATCTAAATATCGAATTGCAACTTCCTGACACAAAATTAGCATGTCTTCACCGTGATCGGGACGTCCTGGGTTCGGTCCCAGTTTGGACAGGGTTGTTCTTCATCTGTCTTATATTTGAGATGTGCGAATGTGACCCCCTATAAAAGGGGTTTGTGTAAGCGAATATGACGCGAGGGAACTAAGACGTACTCTTGGCTTTAATTGGTGCTACTTAATACAAGAGACGTACCCTCGGCTTAAAATCGATGACTGCGTCAATGAGCTTGTACATTACAAATGTCATCAGAAACAACAACAAAAATCGGATTTTTGCCGGATCGGATTGGCTCAAATTTGCACTTAAAGTCACAAAATTCCATGCCGAATTTGATATATTTGTCATTGCGTTTTTTTGAATAATCACATGTATATGTTTCTGAAATTGCAGACCGACAGATGATCAACCTTTTATTGGATGTAGCTCGATAAGTGTCTAGATTGTAGATGTTAAATCTGTGCACCAAATTTTATATTACTAACTGTCTTGGTTTTGTAATTACCAGTTTAACTTATATTCGAATAGCTGCAACCGTCTAGCTCAAAGTATTTGTGAGTTATATTTGTTTTAGACAGGCTGATGGACGGACATTTTCTAATATTTGTTTTTCGAAGTGAGAAAGGTTTAGAACGACGAGGTTCGTCAAAATCTTGTGTTCGAATTTTTGACGTTTACTGAACTTTCTCTGTAAATATAAAAAAAAGTTTTTTAAAAAACCTTTTTAAAATGCTTTTTTAATGCTCACAGTAGGATTTGACCCTTATTAGGGATAGTATTTCCAGAAATTAAACTCTTAACTAATATTGAATGTGCAAGGAATTCTTTTATTTTATATGTTAACATATGGTGCGACAGGAGAGAGCATCACCCCCTTTTCTTCAGGGATATTTAGCGCCAAATATGGCAACCCGATGGTGTCGTTGGAAGATATCTTCCTCCGGGAGATAAGACGCAAGAGCGTGGGAGAGTTGGCGATTTTGAAAAGTACGCCAAAGGGGTGATGTTCTCTACGGATCAACCTAACATATTATATTTTCCAATGCTAACCATTCACTTACAGTTTTAACGTCTGTTATAATTAGTTTTTGATTGTATATTTCTATACAGTTTTGAAGCAAGAAAAATTAATTTCATGGATTATCCTTGAGCTATTCTCCAAACAATCTGAGCTTCTACTAAGTGGAAGAGAAATAAGAAATCATTCTTAGAAATAAAGAGGATTAAAAATGTATTAGTTTGGGCGCGATAAAAGTTAGTGGTGGAGAAAATAAAAGTCTAAAATTAGCATATAGTCTGCTATTTATTAGCAATGGAAATACCTAGAATATGAGTTGGAATCCTTGAAAAAGAAAAATCCCATCCCAATTATCCACCATTCTCTTTAACTCGTATTTAAATGGGGCGGGGCATCTGATGAATGAAAAGAAGGGGGGGGGGACTCTGCGAAAGAGTTTTGTGATCTGATAAAGCGGGCCCTCTGGTGTGTCGCAGATGGTGATGGATTGCGATTATTACCCGGGCCCGTAATTAGAGCCCGGTGCGGAACAAATTCAATTAAATCGCTGCCGGACACCCGGGGACCGTAATTGGCGCGCTGGGAAACAGGATCGACTATTACCCGATTCACTTGCAGCCAGAATAATGGGTGCGGTGCTCTGTTTTTCCATGCTGATGCCCGGATGAAAGGACTCGCTGGCGGAATCATTGCTTTGGCAGATTCGGAATCGCATGGTAGTTCATCAATAATTCAGAGAATTAGCGAGTTATTTTCGCACCTTGCCGTCGTCTTTATTGACATCGGGTTTCAATCCCCACGAGACAAATTCATTTGGATTCTGTTCCGTTTGTAGAGCGGAAGGTTTAATCTTTTCGTACAGATCGTTTCTACTGAGTGTCTAATTAAATATTATTCCATAACTTATCTTACAATTTTTTAAACAGAATATGAGATTAATTTTATCATGTTTATGAGTCAAATTTGAGGAAATTATGAGTCACTTTAGATTATGAGTCAAATTTATGAGTCAATTTAGATTATGAGTCAAATTTCATCAAATCACAAACATTTTTAAAGTTACATTTCATTAATATCACTGAATGATAAAATCAACATTCAAGCTAAAGTTAATATGCCATCAGATTTATGGTCGTAAGCCCCTCCTCCTCCTAAAAAAGACATTGAATATATTTTATATAGATGTAATGATTTATATGTTGTTACCTATCCCATTTGGATTAAACACGAATTCAAACCAAGTAAGAGATTGAGGAAAGAGGGGTGCAGTAGCTTTTGAGGATAAAGGCTCTTGAACACCCAACGGCAGAAGTCTGTCTATATATCATATAAATATGACATTTACACATTCTCTTGCACAAAGCCGTTTTACAGGAGGACTCTTTCACACCACACCACACCTCACAGATACAACACACACTAAACAAAAACCATGGCCGAACTAGGATTCGAACCTGGGACGCACAGATCATGAGGAAGACGCCCCCCCCTTAGGCCAGGACGCCGACATGATATATATGTAGATATTTAATTAATAGCCATCAATTTAGTTTTATTCCATTGTAGTAGATGGCTCCATGGGTTCTAATAATTCAAAAGCTATGGATCCCATGACTAGAAACAGAGAGCTTTGGGAATAATTTGCGCAGAAGGCAGAGAGAACTATGAGGGTTCTTCATCAGGTAATGTTGAGTATTTAATAACTACTTAAAAATCTACGCTAGGGCGCCAGTTAATTTTGCCTTTGGTGCCATCTACTTTATTGTAAATTAAATGTAACTAACCCGTACTGTCTTAATTGTGAATGTCCTTTTAATTTTATTACCTGTAAATAAATTATGTGTCCCCCCTTAAATCATGCACCTTTATTGTATCAGTACCCTAGACACTGATCCTAATGGGATTGAATGGTCATTTTGTTCCACCCAGTCCTACATATATTAATCTAATTTAAGCCTTAATTAATTTCCTAATTTTTATACCAATTTAACCCATATTAGCTTCGTTCTAAAATGCTTTCTTATTTCCTGATCCGATTCCCATTTTTTAAATTTAATTTATTCGTCACGCACTCTGTTAAGTGGCTGAATTCAACAGGTTTTTCATACTTTGAGTGAAGAGATGCTTGATGCTTGATTTTTAGTACATTCTTTTAAATATTCCTAAATTTTTTGTTCCTAAGATTACACGTGTCAAAGAAATCTCTACCAGAATCGTACAGTAATAACCACTGAAGGGAAAATTTCTCGATTATTTTTCTCTTCTGCTCTTATGTCGCGAAATAGACTTGGGTATCTATTACCGATTTTTTTATCTATATAAATTATGCCTCTGGAATTAAATGAATCGAATTATAAAATTTTCAAAAGTTTCTTCTATTCGACCACGCAACTTCTAAAACATGTTATATAATATCAAATTAGTCTGCTGATATATATAGAACGACGAATATATTTGACGAAAAATTGCTTCATTTTTCATTGTGCTATAAAGTCTGAAAAAACCTAAGTCCCGTTCCGACAACCTGTGTGCGTCTTGAGGTAGACACAGTTTGCCCTCTTTCCCCTCTTGTGGTTTTCCGGAGTTCTTTGATACCCGTTCATTTTATCGACAGTTTGCGGGAATCTCTCGATACGCGTCTACAGACGGAGGTAGTCCTACAATAGATCAGATAGCAGATTTACGACCATACCCTTAAAGGAACGGGTAGCTAGAAAAGGGCTTTACCATCACGTGATGCTGAGGTAACTGAATAATAAGGACTTAGGATAACTTAGGACTAAGGATTTCCACATTCGAATTTCGATTCTAACCAAAAATCTGCTTGTTTGCAGCATGGTGCATGTTAAATTTACTATCCTCTTAGAAACATCCAACCATACTGAAATTTGGTTAAGCAAGTGGTGATTTAGTTATCATACTCTATCATTTGAACTCTATTCAAAGTGATAGTGAAAATCTCAAAATATTATATCGTGTTACTTCAAAATGAGACGCTTATATAACTAAAGTGAATAGATCATAATCCTTTTTATAACCCCATAAAATTTTGGTTATATGCTGAAGCTGATCGAATTATTCGCTGTATAGGATAAATAGTCTGCTAAATTTAGATTCCAGGTCATGTCATGTTAGGTTGCAGTTTTCATAAATTATAATGTTGCTACGATTAATTGCTATATACAATAGAGATTCCATCTACCGTAGAGTGCTCAGGTCTACCTTTCGACTCTTTCAATGACGGCCCTGTCTCCTTTCTAGGGGGATGCATGATCCTAGGCCGGAACCTTTTCAGTTGTAGCCAGATCGAAGGAACGGCATCGGAAATGAAGCATTATTTTCGCCCACCCAATATCCCCTGGAAAGGAAACCAGGCCATTAGAGAAGTGGTCAGCATCACGCAATGCGAGGAGATCCGATGAACACAAACTATTATAGAATGAGGCGGGGGAAGACCCTTCTGCCATTACACGAGAGGGCTGAGCTAATGGCACGGAGTTGGGACGAAAAATTGCGGAAGTGCTGAGGAAGGAGGATGGTGAATTAGTTGGGTTGTAATGGCATCCCATGGATGTTAAACAAAGGTTGAAATGGGTCAGAAAAGTGGTG
>JAOUZG010041575.1:4589877-4612154 GCA_026289955.1 Argiope argentata
TTAAAATATTCCAGTTAAATATGCAACAAGTTAAACATTCCAATTAAATAAGAAACAAGTTAAATATTCCAGTTAAATATGCAACAAGTATAACATGCTTTTCTCATGCTAAAACACAGCAAAGATATCATTTGCTTGGTTTTCAAATCGTCTAATAATATATTATTAATTCTAAATTATAGTCTGAAACTGTTAAGGCATCCGAAGTAACTTATTCTCTTCATTTCTGTTTCAAAATTGTTAACATTTATCAAAAGCGGGCATAATAAGAAAATAAGACAGTTGGGGACTGTATTTTAGTTCTGTTTTATTAATAGCACTCATGGGAAAATTGCAATATTTCAGCATAAATTGGAGCAAAAAAGTGTATGAATTAAAAATTTACTCATGTAAATTATTTGGCTATGTATAATTTATTTGCTTTTATTGTCACCTTGACACTTTTCAAGTCAAAGTCATCCATCAAGGCAGATTACATGAAAACTCTTTTCCGCGGGATGAGGACCAAGACGGGTGCAAACACATTTTGGTCACTAGAAAAATTTCCGAGTATCGTTATTCATTCACAGCAGCTCTCATGCTTTACTTTTGGCGGAGTTATCTTCTTTTTTAATCCATCACCATCATTTCGGGATGTCAACCGGAGCTGTAATTTTTATCCCTCTCATCTGAGCCAGTCGCTGGTCAACCCTATCAGAGGGGCGAGAGTTAATTTCCAAAGTACACAAGACACTCAAACCGCTTCGCTTTCAAGTGGTGGAAAAGGGGGGGGGGTCTCAAGGCATCGACCGCCTGCCCGAAAATTTTCTGGCCACTGCACGTGGTGTAGAGAAGTGAAGACAAGAGGAAAAAATGGGAGGGTCGAGTCCCAAACAAACAAAAACAGCAGAGACGACTGTTTGGATAGGGGCACCGTAAGAGGCTAAGCGAGAAGATGGCCCGAGGCAAGCGGTAGCCATGACAACGGGCGGGAGGCAAAGACCGCACACGGCAGACGAGGTTTTCATTTCTTGCCTTCTTTTCTCTTTTGCCTTCCTTGTCTTATTATTTATTTCGGTGAGTTCTAGCTGGCTCCTGATACTGGAGAGACGGACAGACAGGGAGGGAGAACGCTCCATATTAAATTATGAGATACACACTCTCTAAATTGGAGAATATTTTTCAGGTTATTTTCTTATTATCTCTGGAAAGTATACTAACAAAATCGTAAAGGCAAAATAGAAAGGTATGATGGGTCTTGTTTATTTATTTACTCTTGGATAAAGGGGGGTATATCAATAGTAATTGTACTATTTTTTGTTTTGTTTTCTGCTCCTCTTCCTCCCCTTTTTACGATTGTTGATATAAACCGAATTCAAAAGTCATTTTTTCCCTTGAGATCTTTTTATTTTTATTTTTACAACTCTGGCATGTTGAATACTCTTGTATATATTGTTGATTAATTAATTAATGTTTTGAGATTTCTTTTTTTATGGCACCTACATAAATCATCAAGTACTATTCCATGTACTAAAAAATTATTCATTTGATTAATTGCAGATAAAAGGTAACGATATAATATGAGAATCGTTTGAATGAAAGGTGAACAAGTTTAATAAAAAGAATACCTCTTTTGGAAATCAAAACAAAACAAATTGCCGTAGGCATTGTAACACAAGTTCCATTGTGTAAGTAGCAGGTCTATACCTTTGCTGTAAAAAAAATGGGGTTGATTTTAAGAAAAATCCTGCACATCTTTCTTCATTTCACTGTCAGAATGGAAACATGTCTTTTATAATGCTCTATTGAGTGGCCCAAAGTTGTGGAAATCACAGGGTGATAAATCCGGGCTGTAATGTGGATGTTCCGAAACCTCTCAGTGGAATTTTTTCTGTGTTTCATGGGAGACGTGTAGGATGACTTTACCATGGAGAAGGAACACTTATGTAAGAAGGCCTAGCAGTTTGCTTTTGGTAACTTTTTGTATATCCGTCAGATTACTGCAGTAATATGTTAAGTTGATAGTACTCTTTTGGCGAAAGAAAGGAATCAAGAATGTCCCATGGTTCAGAAACAGTATTGCCGCGCATTGTTCAGATATGGACACATCCATGTATAGTAGGACTTTACTTCCGGTAAATTTCCTCTATTATGATCAGCATTCACTGTTAAAAGCCATATGCAGTGCACACTTCTACCGCCATTTATATCTTTATCTATTGACTCTGCTCTAACTGCAATCCTTTTGACGCAATCGCAAGCGTCCACTTTTCATTTGGGCAACCCGTGTAAAATTATTAATAATAATAATAAAGGGTTCGAATTTTGCTTTTGCAAGAGATTCTATTTCTATATGATAATGCTGAAAATTGCTTCTGATGATAATGTCGTATTGAAGAAGCTTTGATTGGATTGCTTAATGGGAAATAAAAGATTTTTCGACCCAATGCTTAAGTCAACTTTTAGAAAAAATAATCAATAAGCAAGGATTGACAATTACTGATTTTTTTTATTTGAATATTGTATATTAATTATTAATTAATATACATTAATTAATAATTAATATACAATATTCAAATAATTAATAATATTAATATACTATTAATTGTATATTAATTATTGATTAGCAATGTTGGAATTAGTTTTGAAGTCAACGTGCAGTAAGAAAGTAAATTTGGCTATTTTACTTACTGTAAGATGCTGGTCGTCCGTCTCGTAATGCCTTAGGGATTTTTGAAGAGAAATTCATTAGCGGCGCAAAGCTAGCTGCGCAGTAGATGGGAATTCTATTGGACCTTTTTAGTTTTGTATATATTTTGTTCGTTTCACGTGTTCAATGTTTAAATATATGTTTTTATTTTGTAATAAATAAATTATTTCGACCATAACGACTGCCTATTCACTGTGTCCAGTATAAAAAACAACCAATAGGCATGGGGCCTACAATTATTCAGACATTTTTTATAACATTGACTGTTAATTGTATAATAATTATTGATTAGCAATGTTAGAATTGGTTTTAAAGTCAACCTGCAGTAAGAAAGTAAGGTTCGTTTATTTTCCTTACTGTAATTTACTGATTGTCCGTCTGATAATCCCTTAGGGAATTTTTAAAGGGAAATTCATTAGCAGTGCAAAGCTAACCGCGCAGTAGATGAGCATTCTGTTAGAACTTTTAGTGTTTTGTTCGTGCCACGTGTCCAATGTTTAAACATGTTTTTATTTTGTAATAAATAAATTATCTAGGCCATTACGACTGCCTATTCACTGTGTCCAGTATAAAAACATTACTAAGAATAAAATACAAATTTTTTTCTGAACAATTTTTAATCATTGTACTGTAATTTTAAAAATATTTTCCGAATTTTGTTCTTTAATTCGTAAATCATCATTTCTACTAATAATAAATCTACTAATACTAATAATAAATAATAAAACCATTTAATTAATTATTTAAAAAATATTTATTCAATATATTATACCCATTGTGAATGACATTTAAAAATAAAAACATCGTTTGCGGACTTTTACGACGAATGCCTGGAGACTTGGAAGACTTCTTGGCTGAAAAGTAGTTTCGAGTCATCAGCGCTCATTATCTGCTCAATGATTTCGCCGGTCGCAATCTCATCTAAGCGATCCCGCGAAGGCATCCATTAAAACAAATTTCGTCCCTCGATAATCACTTTGGGAGCTTTTTTTCCCCATACATAATTCATGCGAGGCGCCGAAATAGATGTCCAAATTATGAAGCGAGGTGTGAATGGGGTGGGTGTGGTTCATCGGAATGCGGGCTTCTTCACAGCCTTTGCCGATGACTTGAGACCACTTGAAATGTCTTCCCCTCAACTGTGTTGACTGTGAATAAATACAAAGAATGAAATGGGAGAAAGAGAAATGTATTGGTGTCGGCTGGTTGGCATCGATGAAATTACTTCATTTATTAAATTTCTGGAACGGTTTTTAAGTTTGATTCGTTGATTTAAGGATGTTGGCAATAATCTTGATTTTCGCCCATTCGTTTCATTTGTCCTGATTTGATTGCATAAATTTTTCAAAAAATTATTCTATGTTTTGGTAATTTTGAAATAATACAAATTATCATGAACATAATCCATTATATTGTAATATAATACACTGCTTGGTTGACATTCTCATGGCCATTACGTCCATGGAGAAAAATGAAATCCCGACCACTATGTTATTGCCTGTCCCAAAACAAGAATCTTTCATTTCTCTGTTGATTGAAGGTAACTTATTAAATTGGTACCAAATTATTACTTAAAATAAAACATCCGAGACAAAGATATTGAATATTATGCAGCTTCTGTTGAACGAAGAATGATATAATCATTGGTATGAATTGCTTTCATACTTTTAGCTCGATCACCAATGGCTAGTAGTATATTTTCATTTCTTGCCTCGTCAGTCATTAGAGACCAACTTTATACTTTTTGTTCAGCCCACATCATCCATTTTTTACTAGCAATTTAATTTTTGTTCCGGCTGCGTTAATCAATGCTAAATTAATGACATGCATTAAAGAAATTGTATTTTCTTTAAAAAATTTATTCTGGGAACGAAAAAAAATGCGCCTAAATGTTCGTAGTTTTACATCAGTTTAAAATAGATCTTTGGTTATATGCGTATCAAAGCAATCGAACATTGAGGGTTGAACAGAAAGGACACCAAATAGGCTTGGTAGGTCGGGATTGCCTAGTTGGTATCGGGTTTGGCTTCGCATTCCTTTTACTGCTAGTTCGAACCCGCTATCTGAAGACTCTCCGTGTGTGTGGTGTCTGGAGTACATTAAATCTGTAATGGTACAAAATTCCTTCATGTCGAGAATCATACCAATGAGGGGGGGGGGGTACTGGGTCAGAGATGATCATTCTCTGTTCCAGATCTAAATTACGATGTGTGGGTGAATGAATGAAATACATGAATGTAGTCCGTCCCGTAAAAAGGGCTTGTGACTTGTGTGAATTAGAAATTAGAAGTCAGACTTCTGTCCGCGAGTGCTCAGTGGTCCATACCCTCTAAAGCCACTGCATCCCTTCTTCCGTTGTAAAGCGGAACACGAGAACAGCAACAACAGGCTTGGTGTTTAATATGTTAAATGTCTTTATAAGCTATCAAGCCTTTCATTGTCGATTTTTTTTCAGTGCACAGTCAATTTTTACCTACTTTTTCCTTATTCCCCCTCTCTTCACTTATATCTTTAATATTTATATATCGAGATAATGTTATTTAACCCTAAACCTTACACATAAGTTTTCTCCTGGTCGTTTAGGAATAACAAACTCTTCAATGCTTTAAATATTGTATAGTATCTCTTTAGTAGCCGGATCATGTAGCAATGATATAGGAAAGGTTCTGAAGGCATTGTGTCAATAAAATTTATTCTCTACTCTTGGCCTCCACCTGTAATTAATTAGAAGATGCTTCAAACAAGATTGCTTTAAGGTTGCTAATAAATATCATTCCTTAATAATAGTTGGCAATCGGCGATAGTAAATTTCCTCCTTAACTATTCGGTGGATGGTTTCCATCAACAAAGAATTCTGTAAGCTTGAAGCCTTGTAATATCTTGGATAACAGTCATGTATCTGAATGCATAGCATCTGGATTACATCAGCATGTTTTATTAATACTGCATTTCTTTCCTGAAAGTTATAATATGCAGACTGAAAGATTTTACGACTTCGCAGCGTGGATTTCAGAACTACGTATGAATCTTGTAGTTTCTAATTTATTTATTTATAACACGAAAGGTTGCTGTGAAACCCAAGAATTCTTCGTTGAAATTTCTGTAATTTGTTTTATCTTTTTTTTTTATTTTCTAGTAGCGGAAAAATTATTTGAATATGAGCAAATAGATACAAAAGTTTAATTGCTAATATGAGAAAGTTTTGCTTTAGACTAGCACTCCTAAAAGTAATTTGACTAGCATCCCCTCTTTCTTCATAAAAGTTTTGAGATCTCAGCATAAATTTAGAAAAAATTAAGCATTAACTATTTATAACTTTAAAAAAAATCAGTTGTAATTTTTTTTCTGTCTAGTTAACTAATAGTTTACAAGTAATGAGTATTTTCATAGGTTGTTTTGCTCAGAATTATTAAAAACTCTGACCATTAATGTTAGTGTAATTGCTAATAATATGAAAGTTGTGCTTTAGACTAATACTTCTAAAAGCAATTTGATTGGCATCTCCTGTTTCATCATTAAAAGTTTTGAGATCTCAGCATAAATTTTAAAAGAACTAAGCATTAACTATTTATA
This sequence comes from Argiope argentata, assembly GCA_026289955.1. Lineage (NCBI taxonomy): Eukaryota > Metazoa > Arthropoda > Arachnida > Araneae > Araneidae > Argiope > Argiope argentata. Next base: position 4,596,140 of record JAOUZG010041575.1, read on the forward strand.
ACTTTAAAGAAAATCAGTTATTTTTTATCGGTATAGTTAAATAACAGTATTTCCGTAGGTTGTTTTGCTCAGAGTTATTAAAAACTCTGACAGTTAATGTGAGTTTAATTGCTAATGATATGAAAGTTTTGCTTTGGACCAGGACTTCTAAAAGTAATTTGATTGGCGTCCATTTTTCATTATAAAAGTTTTATTGCGATCTCATTATAAATAAAAAAAACTAATCATTAACTATTTATTACTTTAAAGAAAATCAGATGTAAATTTTTATCTATCTAGTAAAATAATAGTTTATCAGTAGTGAATATTTCAGTATGTTGTTTTGCTCAGAGTTTTAAACTCCAAAAGAAGACCGTAAATGAACTTTCTTAGCTAATAGCGTTTATGTGAACTTGTGGTTTAAGAAATTCTGTTCTTTATGTTTTCGGAAAGTATTTCACATAACTAATGCCTTTACATGCGAATATCTGAACAATTCATAATAATTCTGTCTTTTTCACATTAGCAAAAGTGCTTTATTAACCTTTTGCACTCGAAAAAGTAATCCGATGCATAATTATTCACCTAATACAAAGATTTGTTTATTGCTCTGAAAAATATATATAATTTTTTTAATCGAATTTATTTGAAAAATTAATCTACATTTTTTTTTACCAATATGTAGATGTTTTTTAACAATCAAAATTGAAATGTATTTCAGCTATAATCATTAAAAAATCTTGTTTTCAAAATAATTATTTTAATAATTTAAAGTGCTTTATTAACCTTTTGGACTCGAAAAAGTAATCCTATGCATAATTATTCACCTAACACAAACATTTGTTTATTGCTCTGAAAAATATATATAATTTTTTTAATCGAATTTGTTTGAAAAATAAATCAACATTTTTTTTATCAAACTGTGGACGTTTTTAACAATTAAATTTGAAATGTATTTCAGCTATAATTATTATAAAATCTTGTTTTTTAAGTAATTATTTTAATGATTTAAAGTATATTTTTGTATACTTATATTTGTTTTAGTTTTCTAATAATCATATTTGCTTTTATATTAATAATACATTTTCTTTTTAGGTAAGTACCAAGATTCTACGTCATTCTTTCGCCATTTTCCGATTTTCTTCCATTTCATCTGTCAAATTTCACGATCATCTTCTGGTATGTTTATTTTTCTTTTGAATATTACGCGTGCGAATTAATTTTCTGAAATGCCTTAGTTTTTTGAAGCAGTATTTTTATTGTTTCTATATAATTCATACTTATGCGTAAAGATCGGTTTTTAAGGTAGTTTTGGAGCAGCTAACACAATACGTGTTTAATAATTATTAATCCTTATGAAATAATTGTAAGACTCTTACTTTATCAAACGGCTTTTATTCGTCTGTCTAAAATAATGTTAAATTCTTTTAAATATAGAATTGCATTTGGTATTCTTATTTCTTAGTAAAATTGACTTTACATATCATTCAAATTTTTGTTGTAACATTAAATTAATATTACTAAAAGCCCTTCTTTATACAAAACATTTTTAAAAATAAAATAAATAAGGAAACGCCTTTTTTGGCATAAAATATTTTCGTTTATTTTATTAAACTTTTCAAAATAAATTATAAATTACAGTTGAGTTGCTATACAATTATTATAAATTTATATTCTGGTTATAGCCTAACAAGCTTAAACATCCAGTTAACTAGATTTCAAAAGTAAATATTTCCTATTAAGATTCACGTTTTAATTAAAGGAACTTAATGCTTAACAAATAGTCTTAAAAAAATTAAGTCAATTTCAACTTCAGTGAACAAAGAAAAAATTTATTCAAGTGACTTTTTATTAAATAATTATTGCAATTAATACAAATAATTTATCACAAAATTATTGATTTTCGGAAAAATTGAAGTCGCATTCGTCATCATACTGAAATCCTCACATGTTACTGATTTGGCTATTGCTTGTTGATTTCAATTTTCAAGATAAACTGCTAAAATTCTAATTAAAGTATAAAAAAATTAATTAAATTTAATGAATGATTTAAAATTTAAAAAAAGTTGTATTAACATCGAGTGCCATCCGCTACAAGTTTTAAAAAGTTTACTTGAGCTTGAGTGTATGAATAAAAAGTATTTTGTTAACAATTGAAAATTTGAACAAGGTATTATATAAGATGAGCGTGAACTGGAAATGAAAAAGGAATAAATGACGAATACTAAATTTGGGACACTCCATGAGTGGGGACTATGTATATATAAATATTCAAAATATCAAAAAAATAATAATAATAAAATGAAAAACTTTCAATATGAATAAATTAAGAGTAAATCGGCAGAATCCCAAACCACCGTTGTTTATAGGGATAATTCGCACGTTTATCAATTAATGTAGATGACTAAAATACATGCAGCTTGAGTGGATGAATAAAAAGTATTTTATTAACGATTCCTACTATTAGTTCATACACTAAACACACACACACACACACACACACACACACACACACACACATATATATATATATATATATATATATATATATGTGTGTGTGTGTGTGTGCATGTTTGTGTATGGGCAGTGTATGAACTAATAGTAGGAAATTAAAACTGCAACTCTCTCTCACTGGTGAATTTAATAATATTAAAATAATTCTTGATGTTTCTTTGAATTTTTTTTGTCCTCTGAAATATTCAATTTATGTGTTTTATAAACTGAACATTACACATCCAACTTGTATGCATAATACACATGTATTATGCATACAAAATTATATATTATGTATCCAAATATGCCAATGATAGCAAGTTTCTACGGGTACTTTAAAACAAAGTTTCTCGTTATGCATATTTCGTGCTGGGGAAATTGGTTACTTTTCCCCAGACGTTTTCAATGCTGATAACAAATTCGCATGTCTAAAAAAATAAATACCTCCATACTGCGCAACCCTCTAGTTGCTGCTCTCCACCATACTTATTATGGAAAGTGAAAGAAAATCATGTCCAAATTCAATTTATTGCACCAGGTGTTCAAGGGTACGAGTGGGTTAGTCTATAATGCCCGTCTCACGACCCAATCGAACATTAGACCATCCTTTCTGACCTTCAAAATTTGAGGGCTCAACGAAAACCAAAATTGATTTATGCGCACAGCTCCATCGTGAACAGGACATTATCCTTATCAAGTCATATATTCCGCGGCCTTATTTATCTGGATCACTTGAAACTTTCCCCGAGAAAACAATTTCGTATTTCGATTTATCTTTTGTCTCTTCGATGCGAGGCTGTCTTTCATTCTTTCTTCTCTTTCATCCTCCCCCGTCCCCCTTCTGAGGAATGAATGAATACCTGGAGACGAAGGGGAACGTATTCTTCTCATCGGGGAGTTTCCGGTATAGTTATTATTTTCTTCTTTTTCAATTTTTCCTTTCTTCAACATCGTTGGAGAGTAATAATGAAGGTTCGTTTCTTTTTCGAACTCGAACTCGCATTATTTTCTTTTTTCAATCGGCTTTCGGAATTGAACTTATCTCTTTTAACTACCTCGACTAATAGGCTGAAATATTATGAATGTCGATTGGAACTCGTGCCAAATTAGGTCTGCCCTTTCTAAAGATGTGCAGAATATTCCTTTGAAAGAATGTAATGTACTTTTATTTCATAAACACATTCATCATGAAGAAATGGAATTGGATTTAGAAAGCTTGTGAGAAATTTGGATTAAAATTGTATGCATGCAAATATAAAAGCTTTGCATTCAAGTTAATATGTAATTAACACTTGTTGTCAATTGTTGATCATTTAATCTTTGCAAACTGATTACAGTAGAAGGGATGATACAAAAAATGCTTATAAATGAAGAAATAATATAGATTTTTTAATCATTAAAGCGATAAACAATAAAAGTCAACTATAAATAAGTATTTAAAACTAAATAATTAAGTATATAACACCATCCTGTGCTTCCGATGCCTATAACAATAAATATATATATGTGATGATATTTCTTAAACAAATCTCTGTTAATTTCTATTTTTTTTTATTTAACTTCATTCTAAAGTGTTCTTATTGCCTGGTCTAATTTCCCACTTTTTATTTTATTCTACACATGCTCTATATAACGGCTGTTTTCGGCAAAATCTCACTCTCCGAGTGAAGGGTTAAAAATCCTTAATGTCTTTACCTTTCCTTTAAAGATATTCAAATTGCCCTATTCTAAATCGACACGCATCAAGGAAATCTGTCGAATTCTCATCTACATAAAGGACTTTAGATAAAATATAGTCTAGTCTTCATGATGGTAATGAATTATTATTGGGGGTTAAGTTATACAATGACGAAAATTACATCAAATTAAGGGTTGGACATTTTAGATCTTCGATGCAGAAAAGAATATCCCTTATTTGAAATGCAGATACTAGTTTCTAAATGGTAACTGATTCAGTATTTGAAAGAGGCTTATATTGCTTATTGTATCTATACATGGGCCTTTTAATAATGTACCATTGTAATAACAGTTTCATTTTGAAAACAATATTGAAAGGGTGAACCACAAGTTTTGGGGATTTTTTATTTTTTTCTCTATTATGTCATAAAACAGGGCAGTATAAGATCTCGCATAACAAATATACTGCACAATAATTAATAGTAGAAAATAGAGTTCATAACTAAACAGTCAACACATCATCCTGTCTACTCGAACAGACTATTGTCACTTCGTCCACCTCTCTTCTTCGTAGCTAATTTAACAAAAGATCAGAAAAGTTTATTTGGAGGAAATTATAAAGTATCTGATTAATTATTTTCATCCAAAAATTCTATCAAATGTTTCATTTCTGTTCATCTTCACTCATTTTCCTGTTTCTAATATATCAATAGCAAGGAACAGCATTATCCTTGGCGAGGTTCTGCAATACTTTTTCATTTTTTTTCTTTTCATTTTCTTGTTGCCATAAAACCAAAATGGGTACTTACGTATTAAACCGTCTTCGTCAACGATCGCCAAGGGTTTAGTAACTGATTGGCGACGGATTTAAATTTGACGATAAAGATCAACAGATTACACGATTGCCAGATTGTCATAATTGGCGGTTTAGCAACTCATTGGTGACGACATCAAATTTGGCGGTAAAGCTGGACGGTCTAATGCGTAAGTACCCAAAAATATTAAACTGTTCGTGTTTATATCATTAATAATCTTTTCAAGCCACAAAAATATTAGTCATTTAAACACCAAGCATTTTCTTCTTAACTAGCTGTAACATAAGGAATGCAAACTTCTAGATTCATTGATTTAGATTATATACATGACTGGTTTTCTTTCATCAATGGACCATGCAATTAAAATGCGAAATAATTCGCTACCGAATACAGATTTATTTGATTATGCGCTGGATTACAAACGATAAAAACCGAACCTAATCAAAAACAATTGGCAACACCAACTTTACAACAAATTCCTTTTATTCGGAATAGCTAATTGTATTCTTAGTCAAGTGTAATTGCTCTGGTCCTTTATTCCTTTCCTCGCAAGCATTCGACCAAAGAAAATGCGATATCCATTATACAAAACCTTCTACCCGGACAAAAGTCCGGCTATTCGACTGCAAACAGCCACAGAGGGTCCTTTACGAGAAAGGCAAATAAAACCCGGGCAATCATGAAAAAAAATCGAAGGCAAGGAATGAAATCAAATGGAGGGATGCAGTGGCACCGATTCCCCTCGGTGTTTACTTGGGGCGTCCACTCAATCTGGCGAAGCACCCTCGAAATCGATTACCGTGATTTAACGTAATTATCTTTTCAAAGACGACTCTGTGTCCTCTGTGCTCCCTCGACAAAACCCCTTTCAGTCCAGGAACAAAAAAAGAAGGAAATCACGTGACAATTGGCGGACATTTCTGTCTTTCGTTCTTTCACTACTTTCAGAAGAGATGGGTTCGAGTTGAGAACAATTATTTACTTTCATTGTTGTATTTTTCGTAAACATGCTCCTTTTATGCACTTTTTCCTGCAATTCTTCTTTTTGTTATCTTCTTTTTCTGAAATTCTAAAGAAAATTGGGTACATTTCCGTTAGCCGGACAGCAACGTAAAATTGCCAGAGAAATTTGGTGGAATTCTATAATATTTGGTGATTTTGTTTTGTTTTAAAATCACTAAGGAATTTGGCGAAATTCTATATTATTTGACGATTTTTTGCTTTAAAATCACTGTAAGAAATTTGGCAGAATTCTACATTTGTTGATTTTTTATTTGATATTATTAAGAAATTTGGCGGAATTCAACAATGTTAGGTTATTTATTATTTTAAAATCACTAAGAAATTTGGCGGAGTTCTACAATATTCGGGCGATTTTTCGACGGAAAAGTACCGAAAATCGCAGCATGGTAATAAAAATAGGCAAATATTAAATTAATATCATTGTTGTTGTTGCTCTCATATTCCGTTTTACAATGGAATGATGGGTACGATAGGTTCAGAGGGTATGGATCCTTGAGCACCCGAGGGCAGAAGTCTGACTTCTTGCCTACACGCGTCACAAACCCCTTTTACGGGACGGACTTATTTTATGCATTTCATTCATTAATCTACAGATCATAATTTAGATCTATGTTGTTGTTGTGTCAAATGGCACTTGTCATGGACAAGCCCGCCGCCGAGCCCAGCAGCGTCTCTTGTACTTGAGTAGCGCCAACTAGGGCCAAGAGTACGACTTTGCTACACACTCACCACATTCGCTTCACAACCCCTTTTTATAGGGGGGCACATTCACACATAGCACACAGAATAACAACCATGCCCGAACCGGGACTCGAACCCGGGACCTCCAGAACACGAGGAAGACGCGCTACCTCTGTGCCAGCAAGCCGGCTAATTTAGATCTGGAACAGAAAACATTCTCTTCTGACCCAGTACCCCCAATGGTATTACTCTTGACATGGAGGACTTTGTAACCGCAACAAATTTAATGTGCTTCAGCTAATACACACACAGAGAGTCTTCAACTGGCGTGTTCAAATTTGCAGACCAAGGAATGCGAATCCAATGCTCTACCAACCTGGTTATCCACGCCATTAATATCATTGCTAGCTGTAATTAATATCATACTAGCTAAGTTGGATGATTATATATTCTCTCACTTTATTAAAAATATCAATTTAATTATGTCAACCAACTTATATAAATTTTATTTTATTATAATCGCATTGAAAATAGTATTTTTATAACATTTAATTTTCATTGAAAATATGCAGAACGTTAGAGCATTCCGATTTGAAAGTTCAAAATAGTAACCACTCAGGCTACTTCACCATGCATAATTAAAGCTATTCGAATTAAATTCAAATGACTCTGGGATAACAGCATTACGGGAGCTAAATTGAGTCTTAAGGTCCATCACCGGCCCCGGTATATCCTTTCCGATAGGAAGCATGTCTTGTATGTAATAACCGATTCTCACCATTTATTTCTGCACTCACCAGGGAGGCGAGAACCAACCACTATGCTGGAACATTTTCTTCCTCATTTCCGATCCCCCCTCCCACAAGTGGAAGTGGTTAGTTAGTTCAAAATGGTAAAATAAGTGTCGAAATTGATCGAATTTAATGCTGTCAGATATTCATCTTGCGATGTCATTCGAAAATTAGAGAGTGTTCGGCAAGCACTGATGATGAATCAGAAATCATACATTTTTTTTTTGAAATAAAAACTGATGAATTCATTACAGCTGATGAACGCTTTGAGACTGGATACTTCGTTTTCTGCATTAAATAAAATTCATAGATTGATTGAATTTATGAGACTTTCCAAACTATACATTTGCATCATTATAAAGGGTTTTTGCGAAACAATAATTGTAATGATCCATTGTTTTCGAAATTAACTATAACTATTCTATCAATTATAGAATTATATTGATTCGATTTTGTTTAATTAATTACTTACACTTAGGAAACTATCAATAACAAACAATCGCTATGAAAATCCAGTAAAAGTAGATATTTCCTGATCCAAAACTAATAACGTACATTGTATTTAGAGAGAGAGATAATGCTGCTACATCTAGAATACAAATGGATTTAACCAAATTAGAAATTAATATTAAGTTAAATGCAATGAGGGATCCAAAAAGAAAGAAATGATGAATCTGCCCTGAAGAATTTTTTCAATGGTCATCCTCAGCCAAGGATTCAAACCAAGGATTTTTTTTTCTGGGAGGGGTTCTGACTTTCGCCCTAAATATTGACCCCATGTGACTGAAAAATCCGAAGAAATTGAGGTCTTGGATATAAGAATTAGTATCATGAAATCAAAGACAATAAATTGCGCGATAATAAGCCAAATATTATTTCAATTTATCTAAGCAAGACCAGCAGTAATTATTAATTAGGCCCGCAAGAATCTTCTTGGAAAAATCTACATACCAGATTCATCAGTTCTTTCTTTTTGGCTCGCTTTTTGCATTTAAGTTAATATTTATTTCTAATTTGATACGTGCATATAGGTAATATTTTGAACGGGCGCCTTTAAAATCCTTGAAATAGCATGGGACTTTCAATTACATCTTATTTCAACTCTCTTTTTTACATTTTTACAATAACTGAATGATAATAATCATAATTATCCACTATTCATATAATGTTATGGCAAATTTCCTAAAAAATACCTTACTTCTTTTTGAGTTTATTTTGAATTTTTGAAAATAATTATAGTTTGAATTTGCATTAATACGTTTCAAGAATATATATATATATATATATATATATATATATATATATATATATTTAAAAAATATAATATAAATCTCGTCATTAGACATAGGAGCCTCATTTGGTTGTCTGTCTGCCACATAAAACGTTTGTACGTTTAATTCATCAAGGTCAAACGACCTGCTTATGTGGCTTTATGTCTAGACATTGAGGTGCTTAGGTGCCATCTTCGTCATTTGGTCATATTTCAAAAAAACTTTCCCCAAAGGAACACTCGTATTCCTTCAAAACGACGCGTAAATTAAACATCTCAAAATGATTGATTCTAATTTCAAAAGATCAAAGCATCAATTTAATATAAGATTGAATGAATATCTCTAAATAAACATGGTTTCAAAACAGGCCATTTTTCAGCTTAGGAGTACACTTCAGATTCGTGCTTTTAACGTTAATTCTGAATGTAGTCGTTTAGCTCGTGCCAAAATTATGAGCGGATTCATCGAGCCGTTATAGGATTAGATTCAAATTCATTTATGTGGCTTTATGTCTAAACTTTGAGGTTCTTAGATGTCATCGTCATCATTTGGTCGTATTTCCAAAAAGTTTGCCCCCAAAGGAACACACGTATTGCTTCAAAACGGCGCGTAAATTAAACATTTCAAGACGATCGATTCTAATTTCAAAAGATCAAAGAGTCGATTTGAAATTAAGATTGAATGAATATCTCTAAATAAACATGGTTTCAAAACAGACAATTTTTTCAGCTAATCAAGCTTATGAGCAAGCTTCAGATTCGTGCTTTTAACATTAATTCTGAATGCAGTTGTTTATCTCTTGTCAAAATAATGCTAGAAATTAAAAAGTGGATTCATCCAGCTGTTATAAGATTAGATTCAAATTCATTTATGTAACTTTATGTCTAGACATTGAGGTCCTCAGGTGCCGTCTTCGTCATTTGGTCATATTTCAAATGAGCTTGTCCAGATTAACACTCGTATTCCTTCAAAACAACGAGTCAATTAATATATCAAAACGATTGATTCTAATTTCAAAAGATCAAAGTTTCAAAGATTTTAAATTAGATTGAATACTTGTTTCTAAATAAACATGGTTTCAAAATAGGCCATTTTTCAGCTAATCAAGCTTCAGATTTGTGCTTTTAACGTTAATTCTGAATGTAGTCGTTCAGCTTTTGTCAAAATAATGCTAGAAATTTAAGAAACTGATTCATCCAGCTGTTATAGGGTTAGATTCAAATTCATTTACCGAATTTTTTGGGTTTAAAATATGAAATAGTATAATTGCTCTCGAATGGTTGTTCAAAAAACGATCTCTGAGACAAAGCTGTTATTGTTAATGTTGGTCTCAAAGAACTGTCCGTATATGATTTTGAAACTAGCTGCCTCGACGCTGAGTTCGCGTGACTAGAGAGTCGCGCAGCTGGGGTTTGCGTCGTGCGATTCCCACATGATCCCTACGCGAGCCCGGAATGCCCAAGGTGAGGCCATTTATCGTCGTTGAGACACAAATAGTGCTGTTACAGAGGCGGGGTTTCCAGTGTCACTGGCTGTGTTGATGAGGTTGCTGAAATAGAAACGGTTGCGTTCGCTGCTGCAGTTTCTGAATTGCAGCAGTTCTAGACTGTTGCGTAGAATACATTTAAATTACTCTTGAAAGGTTTTTTTCCTGTAAGAATGACAATGTGCTTTTTCTATTTTCTCTTATATGAAGTATAGAGGATATGCTGCAATCGTTTAAAAATTCGAACCGAAGATTTGAGTGAATCTCGACGTTTCAAACAATCTTGCGTCGGGAAAACACTTTTATTTGGCATTATGTCTCTCTGTCTATCTGTCTATTCATTTAGTCTATCTGTAACATAAAAATGCTTCGAGTTATTAGGAAAAAATTTGGTGCGTAGAATTACTTTCAGATTTATTGGTCTTTATCAAGCTTTGAATTCGAATTTTTGAATCGAATTCAAATTTTTGAATCAAATTCGAATGTAAGTGAATTCCTTAATTATAAAACGCAAAACACTAAATCGATAAAAATTTAATGCGGAGTTTAGCATTTAAAATATAAACCTCGAATTTTCATCCAAATATATCAAACGGTTGATCATCTGTTAGTCTGTACTTTCTCATACATTTGTACTCAATAATTGATAAACTCACTGATTTAAGTCAATGAAATTTCTGTATGTTATCTTGTGATCAGAACTGTAGTGTCTAATTTTAGTGGCATTCGCTGACAAAGCGATGTTCAAAATGCATATTCTGATGGTAGATATAGTAAAAAGGCTAAATTCACGCTAAAGACCTATATTTTATAATTATCAGTAAAAGCAAGCAAATCCAGGTCCGGCAATCAAAAACCGGCAAATCAAGGCTTCCATAGTTGGCGCATGAATAGGGAAATCAATTTCGAACTTTCAGTTAAAGTTTTTTTCCCGTTTTGTTGGATCTATTCCAGAAAATAAAAAGTCGTGGCAAATGAAATAATATTACAATTATATGGCCGAATCGATCATTTATCATATGGTTTAATTAAAGAATTGAGCGCTCGATTCAAGCATATAATTGTAATCAAGATAATACGAATCAAGATAACTGGTATTTGAATATGCAGTTTCACATTTTATACGGACCCCCAGGGACGGAATTAAAGGGGAGGTAGGAAGAAGACCCCTCCACCCCTTCCCCTTAGGTTTTTTATTGCGCATCACTTTTGTTGATGCAAAATAAAATGATTAATAAAGGATCCAAACCACAACATAATTATCGACTTTTTTTGGAGAGGGGCTTCTTTGATTTGGAATGAATGAAATAATATTCAACTTTAATTTTTGCTATAACTCTTGCCTTGAAATGTCAGACTTTTCAGCAAAATAAATGGGAGCACTATTTTTAATTCTCTTTTCGGCTCTCTGATTAAAAAAAACTGGAGGGAGAGGGTGACCGTTTTAATTCATTTACTCTTCTTTTCTTTTTCTCATTTATTCTCTTAAATGATTTATTAAAAATTGCATAGTTTTTTTTTCTGTTGTTGTTGTTTTGTTGAATAGTAAGCGATAGGGAGTTTAAATAGTTTTTTTATTATTAATTATTTCTCGACTAAAAGACATTACGTGAATATTAAATATTCCATTTGCGAAAACTGGGTAATTTATTTTTAGAAAGCAAAATGCAATTTAGTTTAAAAATTTAATTATCTGAATTTAATAAGTGAGTGATAGTAAATTTTCAACTGCAGTTTTTAATAAAAACGGAAATAAAATTTATATCACATTGTTTATGTATGAAAATGAAAGAAATATTTATCTTTTGTTTTAATTTTTACGATTATGTATTTTATTTTTTTAATACTCTTTTTACTTTTACAAACATTTTTAAATTGTATTACATTTATTACTTTTCAAAGTAGTTATCTGCAGTTGAGCCTGCATTCTTTGGGTTCCTTGGACCGCCATTTTGCTTATCTCCAATTTTTCTGTGAAATTAGACGCTGCGAACATAAATGGTTTAGATTTTAAAAAAAAAGATTTTTTATGATAAAGAGAAAAAAAAACAATAAAGGAAAACAGTAGAATACAAAAAATACAGCAACAATTCCAATATCCGCTTAGTAGGAATAAAAAAAATAATCACTAGTTTTTCTTAGTGACATTCAAAAGTAAAAGAAAATGACTCAATTAAATATTTTAGGAAATAATAAAAATGCTTTGAATTTTTTTGCAACAATGGAACAGATAAATATAAATTTAAAAAAATTGTTGAAATACAGTGGAAAAATTGCTTAGCAAATTAATTAATACTATTAAAAATATAAATTTTAAATTTCTAAAAATGGGTAAAAAATCAGTTTTGTGTTAAAAAAAATTGTGAAAAATCCACAATAAATTTAAAAATCAAATGCAATTCAAGAAATAAACGAAAGTTTGGCTTAACTTTTACAAATTAATTTTTTTAAAAAAGAAATAAAATTACTTTTTAATTAAAAATTTTTTAAAAAAATCATGATTAATGACCAAAGGGTTTCTATACCTATTTCAATGGCCTAATTTTCGACACTATGCCCTGTACAGAACGATAGACACATAGCTAATTAATCAGATCCAGCAAGTAGATTGCCTATTCACACAAACCCTACACATATTCTATTTTACCATCAGCAGCAATGCATCAATATTTTGAAATTTAAACATCTAATGTATATTGTAACATGGACTTAAAAACTTTTTTCAATTCTTACTATTAGCTCACTCTCTCTCTCTCTCTCTCTCTATATATATATATATATATATATATATATGATCTTGTTCAAATTTTCAATCGTTTATAAAATACTTTGTATTCATCGACTCGAGTTCAAACGCATTTTTAAGAACTTGTAGTGGCTGACATTTGATCTTTATACAATTATTTCAAATATTAATATTCAAATTTCAATATTAATATTTCAAATATTAAATTTCAATAATAATATCATTAATTTTTTATTTAGTAATCAAAAACTAACTTTTTCGCCACAAATCTTTATTTCCCTGCCACCAAATAGGTAACGAATTAAGTAGGTCCCCCCCTACTAATGAGTGTAGGCTTAACATGTTTTCGGCCGGTTAATTCAAAGGATTCTGTGTATTTCTACAATGCTTGTGCATTTAAATTTAAACATTGTTAATAAATCAATTTTTCGGATTCATTATGAAGTACTTTTGAATTAAAAATTACAGAATAAAGAACATAGAAATTTTTTTAATCTGCAGTGAGTTACTCCAACTGGTGGAGAAAATTCATGCATTTGCGCTTTCTCGGCGTTAAAAATCCAACGCCAATTGAGTGTGTTCTTAGTTTGTTCTGATTTATTTTCAGTGGATACGAACTTAATTTTGTTTTAGCCAGGTATAATTATTTGATCAATTATTTATATTAATTGTAATTATTTAATAACAAATAACTAAAATATTTTTTTTTGTTTATCCTAAGTAGGAATTGACTTAATTTTTTTATATTGTATAAAATATTGTAGCAGCGCAAACTTACCAATTCACCTGGATTTCAATTCACTTCCCTTCACGCACGTGTTCCGTCGCATGTTTTTCTTGTAGGGCTGCATTTCTGCCGTATTCCCTGCAAAGTGGTCTAATGATACCCCTTTACTTAGCTAACCACGAAGACTATTCATCTTTTCTCCGAAGCTGTAGTTACGGCGGTCCATTCCGACTCCGTATAATCGAGGCGAAAGTTTATTGCAGCACGCGATACCGGGCCATCATCGTGGAGGATAAAATATAAAGAAGAAAAAAATACGATGGATTGAAACATTTGCAGAAGTGAGAAGCTCCTAATAAATTGTTTCCTTGCGTGATCGCACGGCTTCTTGCCTTCCATCGGCCATAAATCAAGCGGACGCTTTAGATTTCTATCGCGTCGGACAGTCCATGTCGGACACTCGTTGCATTTGCATAATTTCCCCCGCTCCCCTTCTGCCCAGCCCCAAACTTTCTTTTCATGATCGCTTGTCATTCGACAGGCCGCGTTCAAATCAATTCATGGATCGACGAGACGATGTTGGCGAAGTTTCTTCTCTGCCAACTTTGATAAAGAAGGCAAAAAGATACTGAATTCGTTATTATTACAATGTGTCCACTCTTATTTTGGCGCAATAGCTTATTTCTAAACTTTAAGCAATATGCATATAGTTTCAATTAGAAAATAATACATTAAATAACGTGAATAATTTCCACTCTTATCGGGGTACAATAATTGATTTCTAAACCGTTAAAGATATGTATATTATATCAATTGGAATAATACTTAAAATGGCGTGAATAATTTCCACTCTTATCGGGGTACAATAGTTGATTTCTAAACCATTAAAAATACGCATCTCGTTTCAAGTGGAATTTTAAAAAAATTGCGTGGATAATTTCCATTCTTAACAGGGTACAATAATTGATTTCTAAACCGTTAAAGATATAATTTCAATTGGAATAATACTTAAAATGGCGTGAATAATTTCTACTCTTATCGGGGTACAATAGGTGATTCCTAAACCGTTAAAAATACGCATATCGTTTCAAGTGGAATTTAAAAAAAAATGACGTGAATAATTTCCACTCTTATCGTGGAATTGCTTTAAATGACACAAATAATTTCCCATCTTATCTTGGTGCAGTTTTTATTTCCTTAACTGTTACAGATATAGTTTCAATTGAAAAAATGCTTTAAATGACGTGATAATTTCCACTCTTATCGGGGTACAATAGTTGATTTCTAAACCTTTAGAAATATGCATATAATTTCAACTGAATTTTTTATAAATGACGTGCATAATTTCCACTTTTATCGTGGAACAATAGTTGATTTCTAAACCATTAAAGATATGCATATAATTTCAATTGCTTTAAATGACTTGAATAATTTCTAAACTTATCATGTCACAATAATCTTCTAAACCATTGGAGATATTCCCAGTTGGGAAAATACTTTAAATAATGTGAAATATTATATTTTGTTATTTAAGATAATGAATATATTTCTTAAAAAATTTCATCGTTCCATAATTCAGAAATTGCAAAATTTTTCTTGATATTATAGCATTTTAATCTAGAAATTTCCATTCTTCTGTAACTAAAACAGATCGACTGGTGAAAAGTTGAAATTCTTTATTTAAATCAAATTTTTCAAATAGATTTTAATTCAAGCTTTGTAAAAAGGTTTTAAGGGGTCATTTGCCAACTGAATTTATAAATTTTGATACTTTTGTGTACTTTGGTGTTTGTGTATTTTGGTGTAATTTTTGATATTTTGATGTTTTCGTTTTGTTTTTATCGAGTCCACTTGTGCCCAGAAAGCTATGCATACATAATAATCCCTACATATGAATTTCTTTAAAAATTTGTCGGATATCTACAAATTTGGTCGTACATCCATACGCTAAATGTCATTCGTTTAACTCAAATCATTTTTGAGTGATCGTGTTAACTGATTGACAGACATAATTTTAAAAAAAATTGTTTTTCTTGGACCCCGAAAGGTTTGTAACTTAGAGGACAAAATATCAAATTTAATTCTTTTGACCATTACATTATTTTTTTTGTATGGTTTATATTCAAGAAAGCAGAAGATGGCCAATTTCTTGTACGGCTGCGCAGTTTGCCAAAGAAGTTGCTATTACTTCACTAAATTCCACAATCAACTAGTCAATCTCTTGTACGGTTGTGCAATTTGCAAAAAAATGGCTTTAGCTTCAATAAATTCCACAACCAACCAATCAGTCTTTTGTACAATTGCACAGTTTGCTACATAAAGGGCT
>JAOUZG010041575.1:4618371-4642475 GCA_026289955.1 Argiope argentata
AGTGTGCTCTGCAGAAGAAGGGCCAGTTGTGTGACGTGGAGCGTGTGAGCTCTGGCAGGTGCCGAAATGACCCTCCCATTAGCATTTGCAACGGAACCTCGAATATTATGGCTCGTCTGCCACGGTCAGTTGCACAACACTCCCTGCATGGGGACAGTCCGGCTATGCCATTAGAACAGATGGTCTCGCTCCCAGAAAGAGGGGCTCTAGTTATTTCTTAAGATACTCTTGTCCTTTGTCTTTTCTGCTTCGGAGTTTTACTGAATAAAGTCTAGAATGCATGATTTATTTATTTTTTATAAAAGAGCTATGTGTTTAGAATAATACCATATAATTCTGGAATATTATTAAATGTTTTTTGTGAGATTAAAAAAAATTACATTTGTGCGAAATAATTACATAATGAATTAAAGAATATCCCAGTGACGCAAATCACGTTATAACAATTCTGCCATAAAAATAAAAGTCAATTTTTTGCAGTATATATATTGCCGCGAAAAGAAAGACTGTTATGATTCACCGTATCTCAAATGGCAGAGCATTGGACTGTGAACCCGTTGGTCCCTGGTTCGATTCCCGGCCAGGGCATTTTATTCCAAGACTGGATTTTTAATTTAAAATTGTTCTTATTATTTTTCTAAAATCAAGATGATTCTAGAACATTCTTTACTATTCGAGCGAACATTCAAATGTTCTGCAGAGATATAAAACCCGAGTTCTGCTCAATTCTTCATTCTCCAGTATTCTCCAGCGAATTGCTTGGTGCTAATAAACGCAATTGTTTCCAACTATCCGTGTCTTTAATTCAGTTTTCGTGACAATATTTTATAATGCAAGAAAAATAATTTTTGATAGTATTGTCAATGGCAGAATTATTCGTATAACATCCATCTACATTTCCCCCCAAGTTTCCAGTTTAAATCTAATTCTAGTGCCACTATTGCTACTATTCTAGTGCCACTATTGCGTATCGGTATTTTCTACAAATGTTTATGAGGAAGCATTTAAAAAAGGATTTCCATAGTCTCATTGTCCATAGTCTCATTGTCTCATTGGATTTCCATAGCCTTTGAAACAGTCGTTTGAAGCTTATAAATAGAAGTACCAAACTGCAGCTTAATGGTTACACGATGCACTGTAGGGTTTAGAAATATTTGGTATAATGTGGATGTGATGGATTGTAATTTATCAACCCAATTGGATTAGCTTAATCGTTTATTCTTGATTAACAAAGGATGATTATCATGATTTTTAAAGTGAGAATTCAATGATGATGAAGGAATTTACATAACGTGAAGATGGACAGTTCGTGTTGTTCAAAGAATCCTTAGATACATTGGGCAATCGCAGATGCATTCACCAACGCAAGAATTCAGATTTAGGCCTTTTTCAGAGGATCCTGTCTTTTTTTATTTCCACTGGCACCATTCTCGTTCGACTTCCGTCTCTCCTTTATCTCTCTCTGGTGAAATCCAAACTCTGCCTGTTGACTGTTGGCTATCGTCGGAAGAACACAGATCACACTCTCGTGGAATTACTTTACCACAATAAAAATATTTTATTAAAGTAACGGCGACTCAAATATTAATTTTTTCGGTAATAATGACATTTATTTTTTAGCTACAGTTTAAAAATTAATATTGACTTTCCAATTCTAATTTTAATTATTAGTTTTCAGTGGTAGTTTTGTTTAAAATAATATAAATTGTATCGATTATCGATGCTTATACTAACAAGGTGTTGAAGACGATTGAATAATATACACAATTTATGTTAAAAGTTTTAGATGTTAAATCCATCGATATGAAACATTCATCCACAAATTTGTTAGAAGTTCAGAGAAGTGGGTTTTGGCTTAGTTATAGCAATTTTACCCATATTAAGATAAAAAATAAGTGGTTAATCACATAATAATCGCACTGATTCTACAAAACATATCGATACCAATACAATAGTTGTATAGGTAGCGAAAATGCATTTCTGTGTGATTTTGATAGAGTTATTTTAGTAGAGTTATTGATATGAAACATCTATCTGTATGCATTGAAAAGTTTAGAGAAGTAGGAGTCGGCTTCGTAATATTAATTTTATCCATGATAAGAAGACAGAGACGAGGCTCATTTAATGATAATCATCTGACTCTACAAAACATATAATCAATCTGATTGATCCTTGATGCTGAAATTTTCTGCTATGATGCTGATTACTTCAGCATTTTTTACAATAACGAGTCATCAGTAAATGAATGTTATTGATATTTAACTTCAGGAATTTCTTCAACCAACTGTATGACATCAAAACTTTTTTTAGAAATTTCAATCAAATATTTTAATAATGATAATAATACATAACGCAATGCTAAAGGAAGTAAAAACCTTTCACATTCGGCAGTCTTTAAAACATATTGCTCTACGCACTTCTGTGAGTAAAATTCTTTATTTTGCTGCTCTTTTATTCCATCCTGTTATTTAAATCACCCATTTCGTATTCTTTATTCTTGTCTTCATCATCTCCAGCTGACCCTGAAACGCACCTCTGACCTCACCTTGGCTTTTAATGCATGGGCATTTGTTCTTGGCATTGTCTCTTTTAAGTGAGTAGTTTCATCAGCTCAATCTCGTCTTAATCCGGCATTTGAAATATGTCTCCATCCTTCACGAGAGATTCCCCGGGAGGTCCCCAGAGCATTCTGATGGATTGACGCGATCCTCGTCCAGCGTCGCCAAGGCAGCCAAAAACAAACGGCCTTTGTCGCGTCCACTGACGGTTGATTTCTTCATTATCCTCCTCATAATCCCCTGATTTATTTATCTCATTCTGTATTGAATTTAGTTAACTGCTGCTTCTGCCCATACATGACTCTTTTTATTCTTCCTTAGGACATTTTTTAAATTTTTTTTTTCTTTTAAGGTAGTCAGTTGGTTTGCTTTGTTAATGTCTGTGAAAAGAGACGTCTTATGGTGCGTTTCAGGCATGTGTTGTTCATGGGCATGGTCATTAAAAATTGTAAATTTTACCAAAAGAGAAAGATTAAAATGAAATCTGGTATGCAAATTTCAATGTATCATGTCAGAACATCATTTCTTGAACAGCCAAGTACTTCGTGCTCGTTCAATTTAAATTATATTTTTATTCATTTAAATTGTTTCACTGAATGAGTCACTTTACTATTGCAAACGATCCAAAAAAAAACCTTTGTCTCGCATTGATAGTTTTAAAAAATATCGCATTTCCTATTTATTTTATTTCGTATAATCACCTGCTCAAGATGACATTTTTCTAGGTTTTATTTGCTATAGTCATTAACTTATTTTTTTAAAAATCAGAGATTATGTAAATGCAATTGCAAAGCGCTATTAAAAACTGATTTTTTGAGATGTTCGTGCAAATAATAATTTTTTTTTTATTTTTCGCCTACAAATTTTTGTTGACACCTAAAACTTCATCCCAAAAACATGTTCTGACATGATAAAAAGTTGGAGGATGTGGAAGATTATATATAAGGATTTCTTAAATATGTAATTTCTATTGGTTTATTTTGTGTTTGAAAAATATTTTTTGTCAATCTCTGACTTTTTTATTTGTTTTAGCTGAAAAAACTTTTTCTTAGGAATAATCGACTTAAGATCTCCGAACTTTCAACCTTTTTTTTTGAGGGGGGAGGGGTATAATTTCTGATAGACATTACAATATCTATAATGAATTATTAATTTAAATAAATTTTTCTCGGACATTTAATTCTTAATTTTTTAATGCTTTAAATTTTAATATAATGATCTTATTTAATTCGTTACCAATAGATTTTAGAAATAATCAAAGCTTCTATCTTTCTACAATATTTTAGTAATGTACATCCTTTTTTTCTCCAAAAATAAATTTTTTCAATTACCTCCCCCCCTTCCCCACACACGCAAATAAAAAAAAGTTTTTTTTTTATTTTCAATAAAATTTCTTAGTTCTTTTAAAATCTTTTGTCAACTGCGTATATTAATCTTAAATGCATTTTGTGGTATTTATCTGTAATGCCTTAGTTCTTGGTTTTAAAAAACTGCAGATCGTACGCTTGAAAAATCGAAAAAAAAAAAAAAAAGCTTATTATGCTGACGCCCACTGAAGTTAAGAAAACCACCGGAGGAATTACTGAAGGCATTCTTAGAAAGTTTTTTATGGAAAATATATCCGTCTGTCACTATCTTATTGAACAGAACATGTTTTGCAAGTCGTTTTGGGACAGCCTTAAGAAAAGCAGTCCCATAGGTCTTCTGTTCCGGAGGTTTAGGTCTCATTCTTCTGCTGCAGTGTCATCTCTCTGAGAAAACGACTCTGGCTCAAAGAAAGACCCCTGACTGCATCTGTCAACCCATCTCGGAGGGTGGCGGAACATCCCCCAGGGGTGTTGCCACCGCACGGAAGAAAAGGCAGAAGGGATTTCTACCTCGGCAATTGTTTGCTTTCTTCAGCGTCCTTCGAGACACACAGAGGCAGAATGGCTAGGCCATAATTAATTTCTTTTAAAGCCCTTCGGTGCTCTGAAGGAAAAATGTTGTTGCCTCGGATATTTCTTGTCATTCAATGTGGAATTGTTTAAACCTCCTTTGTTTACTCTCCTGGAGGATATTAATCTTGCTTTGGATGCCGTGCCTACGTTTCATGTTGTCCTATTCTCATTTTGAATAAAAAAAAACATTTATTATATTAATCAACTCTTCGATTATTCAACAAAGACTTGGTTGGGAGAATAGGCAGTTCTAACTTTTGGGCCATGAGCGGATATTTTTTTTAGTTAAAAAAAAGCAATATGGGAAGCTTTTTGGTCAGATCTATCTTTCATCCACAAAACTATCAAAAATAACTTCTAGAAAGTTATAAAAGTATTTGAGAGGTTTTATTATAGTCAATTAACAGATATTCTATTTTAGTTTAATTATCAATATTGTTTGTTCTTTTGATATAATTGCCTTTGCATCACTTTTAAAATTAGTTAAAATAACATAGAAATGCCCTTTGAAAAATTAAATTTAATTTAATGAAATTATAAATAGTTTATAGTTCATTCAATAAACATTTATTGGAAACGCTCTTCACCGCACATTCAGAGATTAATTGTCCTCAATCTATTTTATTTTGAAGCGAAATATCCTCATCATCTATTAAATTAACACACGAAGAGAAAATCTATTCATTGGAGTCCCCAAGGTGTAATTTATTACAACGTTTATTTTTAAAGTTATAGTTAAATACATGATATTATGTTAGTCCCTAATTTAACTCTGAAAGCACTCAATTAATTAGAATTACTATGTATCTCTCTTTAAAGGCCATATTATAAACATCTGTCTTTTAAACGCTAAAAAAATTGAAATGTGAAATTAGTGTCATTCTTTGAATGTTGAATTTCCGAATGCTTCAAATTAACTGTTTCGCTTTCGGCGTCACGTATGCCAGATCCTGATTTTCTTTCCCGGTGCTACATGCCAACAGATGGCTCGCTTCCATTAATAATAGTTAATGGTTACCATTAGTTAGATTATAAGGTAATGAATTACATTTTTGATTTTCATGCAATTTATATTTTCTTAAAATTCTGCTATGAGGGGTGGGTGTAGATACCCTTCAATGAAACTAGCCGATCTTAATGTCCATTCTTGCTAAACATATAAAACTTCTGTAGATATATAAATAAATAACATGTATCTGTCAAAAATATATTATTTATCTTGTGGTTATATGACAATAATTGTTAATTTTTTATGAAATAATGGACCAAATGCTTAAACAGGGGTGGTTTTAAATCCAATTCCCTTGTTCGCTATATGTAAATATGATAGGTCTGAAACTCTTCATGTTTGGTGATTGAATTTTAATACATGGCGTTTACTAAAATTTTATGGATTTGTATTTTATTTTCATTTAAATCCGTCAAAATGTGGACGGCATGATTGTTTAACTTTCTGTGTGGATATGAAAAAGATATATAACAAATGAATGAATGAAAAATATCAGAATTAAATTATTGAAACATTCTATATTGTCTGGAAATGAAATTCGTATGCATCTGATTTTGCCATAAACTGGTATTTTGTTACAATTTTCTGATGCTAATTCCATGCATCATTGGTTTCATGGTAAGGAAGAAGGTTTTATCTATATCTTTAATAGGTGCTGTACCAGTAACCCTCGGCAGTGGCGTATTGGCACCAAATTTGGTGACTTTATTTATAACATTGAAAGATCTCGAATATTCGCGAATTTTATCGATATTTTAAGGAAATCTGGAATACCAGCAATTTTTCTAAAACATTCGATGCCCAGTCACGGAAACTATAAAAAGTGGAGGTGCACGGACGTGAATCACTCGAATCGAGAGAAACGACCAATCCGATGGCTTATTGATTTGTAGCGTGCTATTGAAAGAGTTATGCTTCCGCAGTTGTTTAATAACGATTTGCTGCTGTTGTCAGTAACGCTTCGGTTATGTAACTATGATGTGTGCTTCCATATAGAAAGAAGAATTGTTACCGTGCATATTGGGCCTGCAGGACTTTTCACTATAAACTTAATGGACAGATTTTTCCGTATAAATACGAAGAAATTCAACACACATAATACTCTTTTCCTTAATATGAAGAAGCCAAATGGGAAATTCTGCATATTACAGAGGTATTTGCGAAAGTCGAGAAAAGAACTCTTCTATTCGGTAAATTGTGAGCTTTAAAAATTTAACAAATAGGAATAAGCCAACAAACAGAAACAACAACATAAAAGAAAGCCTTAAAATAAGAACAAAATAGTGAAATTCGCCTCCATTCCAAAACTAATTTGGCTGTTAATAAGAGAGCTCATTCGAAAAGGGAGGGTCTTCTCTCCTTGCCGGGATAGATGGAATATTTGTCTGGGTGGGAACAGAACCGACTTTAATCTTGGAAATCAACGATGCGTGCTTAGAAGGATGGGAGAGGGGTGTTTTCTTGGACGAGGAGCTAAGCGTGGAAAATAGAGTATTTATATGAATTGAAATGGGAGTCTTTGAAAGCAGGTATAAATGAAAAAGGCTTTCGCTTGGAAGTAGTTTAGAATTTCTCATTCCCCACCCATTTTTTTTCACACGCTCAAACATTAAACATTGTTTGATAAAATGTCATGTATAGGTAGAATTCCTTTAAGAGATTTTTTTAAAAAAAAATGTAAGATGGTCTAGTTTGAAGTTTAATTTAATTAATTTCACTTTTAAAATTTTATCTCTCTCCATTAAATTAAAAATACGAAGTAATAGAATTCAAAAGTGTAATTTAGCTCGTATTTTAAGAATATTAAAAATTCTACTCATTAAGAATTTTTAATTTTTTGAATTCAGAAACTTTCCTTATTATTCAATGGTTGTAACTTCTTTATTGTTTTTATTATTTGGAAATAAAGTGTGAATGTGCCCCCCTGTTAAAAAGGGTTGTGCAAGCGAATGTGGTGAGTGTGTAGCTAAGTCGTACTCTTGGCTCTAGTTGGCGCTAATCAAATACAAGAGACGTTTCATTCGGCTTAATCTGCTGCTGGGTCAGCGGGGGGCTTGTCCATGACAAGTGCCATTTGACACAACAACAACAACATTATTTGGAAATGCATTTACAATAATTGTTAGAGGCAATTTTGTTATGAATTTGTTAGAGGCAATTTTGAGTCCCCCCTTTTTTTAAATACATTTTTCACGTAGAAGTCTATTTACGTAAAACAATACAAATTTCAGAAAACGAAAAATTTTCACAAATATCACACATTTCTTAATTTTGTTTTCATATTGATAATTATTTAAGTAAATTATGACGATTCTTTTTCTAGTTTGACTTTTATTAGTCATTTATGATTCATTATTTCTTAAAATATTTCTCAGTCTCAGAGGTTTCACTTGCAATGTGTTTTAAAACAATCAAAACGAAACAAGGTTTTTTCGATCGTTTGCAATACTAACGCCACTTAATTGTAATTGTCTTTCTTAAATTATTTGTTGTATACATGAACCTTTCTAATGGTGAGTCCCACAACATAATAG
Organism: Argiope argentata; assembly: GCA_026289955.1. Lineage (NCBI taxonomy): Eukaryota > Metazoa > Arthropoda > Arachnida > Araneae > Araneidae > Argiope > Argiope argentata. The sequence goes on from JAOUZG010041575.1 coordinate 4,626,413, forward strand.
CGCTATTGGAAATGTAAATATCCGGCTCATCTATCGTTAAAATTTCGCTATTCTGCATTTTTTTTCATTCATCATATAAATGGCACAGTAATAAATGGAATTCCATTTTTTTATCATGTGAGAACATGGTGTTGTTTTTGTGAGGAAGTTTTTGGCGTCAACAAAAATCCGAAAGGCGAAAAATAAAAATGCTATTATCTTCACGAGCTTCTCAAAAAAATCAGCTTTTAATACCATGTCGTCATCCCATATACAAAAGCTCTGATTTAAAAAAATAAATTAAAGTCTACAGCAAATAGAGCCTAGAAAAATGTCATTTGGAGCTCGTGATGATATAAAGTGAAATAAATAGGAAATGTGATATTTTTTTAAACAATAAATGCCGAGACAAAGTGTTTTTTTTTGCAATACTAAAGTGACTCATTCAATGAAACAATTAAAATGAATAAAAATATAACTCACACGAGCACGTGGTGCTTGGCCATCCAAGAAATGATATTTTGACATGATATATTGAAATAGGCATAGCAGATTTAATTGCTATCTTTTTTTTATTACGTTGAAAAAACTGGTTCCCTTATTTCTAAAATTTAATGTATATCGCACTTAAAGAAAATTATGGCACAATTTTAAATTTGATTTTTTATTTGCATTTAATAGCTTACAAGTCGAAATTTATCATTCTTTCAAAGCATGTCTTTTTCAACCCTCGGCAAATTCATTCCACTGTCCATTGAGCCCCAAATCAATACGCCATCTCAAACCTTCTGTCACCATTCGAAACTTTAATCAACATCCTCCTGGCATGTTATTTCCGCTTAAAAGAATCCCCCCTCCCATTTTAATGCACCCCTCCACCTACCACAACAAGCGGCCATCATCATTTGTTGCAATGTAAATTACCGCGCATCCATCTTGCACGTCAAACATCATTTGCATATCCCTTCGCTCTAGGCCCACCCTTTCAGAGACTTTCAGCATTATTATTTTTTTTGTGTGTGTGTCTTAACTCTCCACCAATCTTTTGATGCATGGCTTTCAAAACTTTTCAACTCTCCACGATCCAAAAATTAAAATTTTCGTACAGTGTTTGACACCCTCGTGTAGTCCCAAACACTTTTGTGTGTGTTCCACAGATTCTTGGAAGATCCCTGAGGCTATTTTCACTCAATATTTCGATCTGATATACCTTTTATTCGGGGCTCCTTCCTCCTTAATTGGATAAGAATCCTTCACAGATTTGTTGATCTTTAATTTTCCACCGCCTCCTTTATTTATTGTTTTTCGGGTTCTTTTCTTCTTTATTGATGATTATCCTTCGCCTTGTGGTTGCTTGAGATGAGGGTAAGGAAGTGGGGGGGGGGTGCAAGAAGTTTTTGCGCGTGGGTGGGCTTCTCATTAAAATTTAAAATTGCCGCTGTGTCCTCTTTTCCTTCCTGGCTTCAGGTTATTTTATTCATCTTCGCTTTCCTTTATTCGAAGAAAAGAGATAAATAAACTGCGCCCTTGTTCTATTAGCTATGGGCAACCCATGTTTTTTATTATTATTATCATTTAAAATTTTTTTTATTAGAACATAATAGATGTGGAGCACTTCTAATTTTGAATACATTTTCTGCCAAAAATAGTCGTGTGTATGTGTGTGTGTGTGTGTGTGTGTGAATCCTCCGTTTTCGAAACTATCTTCATGTTGCTTCTTTATTATCACTTGAAAATGCAATTAATTATGTATTAATAATTACAATTGATTGATCACATTTGTTGCCAATTGAGTAGATAGTCCAATTAGTGAAACTGAAAAATGAAACTTAAATTTTTAAATAATAAATGAATATCAAATATGGAACAGAATTTCTATTATTACACCTTGTCCTACCAAGAGGCTTTTGAAATATAGTGATAAGAATCTTTCAGTATGTTGATCATTTTTTCTCTGAGAACATTATATTAAATATTTGGGATTGAATTGCTACTTCCATGTCGAACATAACTCCTATGAGAGGGTTTGTACTGTGACCGGTGATAGTATTACGACTCTACTATTGTATAATAACTGTTCTATATTTTGCCTTGTAGTGGTTTGAATTGTTACAGTTTTTTTTTTTATTTTACTTGATGCTGAGGGTTATTTGAAGTCTGAAAATAAGAACATAATTTAAAATGTATCTCTATTTGCAATACTGTCTGAAAACCCCACATGAAGATTATTGACTGATGACAGTATGGCTTCTTGGAACAAACATATTTACTTTTAAATTTCTAATCCTGGTATTTAGAAATTTTGACATCTTTCTTAAAATATGGCTTCATCGTTTCGTTAAAAAATTTTTAATGTTTCCTGCTAAAACATAATTTTCTTTATTTTTTATTTTGTGATTTAAGGTATTTTTTATACGTTAACCCCCTTACTGCGAAATACTGACAGAAATTAAATGGATATTTTTATATATATTATAAAGGTGTAAATATTTACATATCTATTGTGACTTGTGGTTTTCACACATGTATATATTTAAATTAAAGTAAAAGAAATTTAAAATTAATATAATACCATTAAAATAGAAACGTTCAACCTTTTTAAAATACATTTCAAAGATTATTAGCGTGTTTAGTAAATTAATGTTTATCTTTGATTTATAGTTCATGATTTTAAAAGAAATTTTCATCTGCTAAAATTATATAAATATACTCTTTTGATTCAAAATGTCAAAATTGTTAACTTTCTGACTGCGTTACTTTTAAGTCACTATTTTTATGCGTTGTTTGCTAATAAATTTACATATTTTTATGGCAAAGTGAACTGATACAATATGCTAATGATAATATTATATAATAAAAATATGTAATAGTAAAAATAAACAAACAGTCTAAACTGTTAAAAAAAACGGGATGGAGCAAAAAGTGGACATATCGTCAACCCTTGGATAAACAGTTGAAGGCTCAATATGCAATAAATTATTTTGAATAAAAATGTAATGATTTTTTTCAATCCCTATTATTAGTTCACACTCTCCCTTTATATATATATATATATATATATATATATATATATATATATATATATTGTTTGAATTTTTAATCGATAATAAAACTTTTTTTATTCATCCACTCAAGTTCAAATAAATTTTTTAAACTTGTAGTGGATGACACTTGATGTTAATACAGGTTTTTTAAATATTAACTCTTTAATTAAATTGAATTAATTTTTAATACTTAATTTAAAGTTTAAGCAGTTTGTAATGAAAACTGAAATCAACAGGCAGTAGCTCAATCGTTAAAATGCAAGGATTTCTGTATTTTTCGCGTGAAAGTGAAGAATGCCATTTTAATTCTTGCTAAAATCAATATTCTTTTTTGATTAATTATATATATTAATTGTAATTACTTAATATAAAAAGACTAAAAGGAAATGTTCTTTGTTGACCAAAATAAGAATTGAATTAAAGAAATTTTTTTATTTATATTTTATATATATAACTTGTTTCTCTTCAGCTTGCATTACTTTTCTTATTTGATTGCGAAAATTTGCCTAAAATATTGTGAATAAATTTTTTAATCAAAATGGGCTAAAGAATTTTTTTTTTAAAAAAATTAAGAATGTTTAAGATAAACCATTCTATTCCCCATCATCATTTTGATTCGATGACGTTTCAATTAAAACATCAATGAGCAGAGCGTAAAATTTTAGATGTACTAACTGCTGACATTGTTACATTTTCTTAATTCACGTTGGCATCTCCGAGATCGTTCGTTAAAAAGAGAATAATGAGCGGAAGGGGAGCTCATTCGGGGCCCTTTTGTGCTCTTAAGAAGTTTATTAATCAATCAGTTCTGCTTCTCATTTTCAAATACGGGAACTTGGAGACTAACAGTTTGTACGCGCAGCCATTCTTTCGCGGCACCGATCGCTTGTCTTCGGGCTCGTGTGCACTGAACTGTTCTTCTGAAGAACGGATTCAAACATCCTTTCTGGGGTTCTGAAAGCACTGAATGCGAAGGAGGGCTCTTCACTCGGGTGCCATCCGATTTCCATTGAAGAATCCCTCACAAAGACGTTCCTTTCGAAATCGGGAATAAAAACGCTTTCTCTGGAGGAATTGCTGCGGAAATCTTCCGAGTCGAATATTAATTGGTCTAATGGAAGGACCCGTTCCATTTCGAATTCATTGAATCCTTCCAGCGGAACGGAAGCTAATGAATTTGCTTTCGCCCAAAAGATCTTCGCTGCAATTTTCCGGATTCCATAATTCCGGTGCCTCTTTCCTAATCATCTCTTTAAAGCCTTCTGACTTTAAGAAGGGCCCGTGGTCTGGAAAAATGTCATCGGCTTTCCTTGACAGGCCCTGAAGACCGAGCCGAGCCTGGAACGGAAAGGAATGCCTTATGAATATTCATAGGGGTGCTCAGGGCTCTTTCTGGGTGAGAGGGAGCAGGGGGCCTGTCTTTCCTCGAGGTCGCTTGCCCGAGTGCACGTGAGGCGAATCTAAAAGTGCAAGCTCACCTGGACCCTTTGGATCCATGTCCTGACGTCGGCTTTTGCACCACTGTAACCGTGATTGACAATGAAGAATGTCGTTTCACATTAGGCGTCAGATGAGAGGATTGCAGTTGTTGCCTGTCTCCTCTAGCTGTCAAAAGGAACGAATGTTTTTACTTGTTTGGGAAAGACCCGAGGATAATCAGAATAAAGACTGATAGGTGAGGTACAGGCTTTCACCCAGGGTGGCAAATGAAATGCTTTTTTCGGTTTACTTTCTTTCATTGCATCTTGTCCCGTCACTTTCGCTTTCGCCTCTCCCCCCTCTCCTTTCACCTTGATGTTCTTTAACGATTCGTTTTCTTAAACCTTAGAGGAAAAGGGTTTTTGATTTTTCACTTGTTTGATTGCATCCGGCTGTTGATTTTTATGTATTTTGAAATTCTATAATTTTTTTAAAGCTGGTTTTCTATAACTATAATAAGATCTGCATCTTGAAACTTTTTCGACAATACCAGAAAAGTCATTCGTGATTTTATTCAAGAATCACATTTTATGCCTCAAACTTATTTATAGAAACATATAAACACCAATATTTTTTTTAAAAAAATGTTTAAAAAAAAGATTAGGAGATATCTCGCATATTTCTTCTCTTAGAAAGTGCTACGGCCTTTTGATAATTTAAAGTTAGTTTATATTAATGAGGTCTTTCTATTGTTAAATTTGAAGTATATATTGTTCTGAAGAACGTAGAATAAAATGATTGCGGAATTGGAGGAAAGATTATTTTAAATTTACTAATAATCCGTTTATTTAACTGGGTGGATTCCATTCACCCAACTTTTTTAAAAAAATTCTGACGCTTATTATGCATTTTTATACAGCATTTTTAGTTCGAAACAAAGGTTATTTACGTATAATTTATTATTTATTATTCTCATTTAAATTAATTGCAGATTGTTTATAATGAGGAACCCAGAATTTTGATTTAACGAGGCATAAACATCAATTGTTAAATAAAGATTATTGATAATTTCGGGAATGAAATTAATAATTTAAATTTTCAAGTTCATTAGGAACAAAGCAGTGTCATCTCTCAAAGTCCTATAATTTTAGATCATTATAGAGTACTGCTTCATTTTATTTTAGGAAAACTAGTATAGTCGAACTAACATTCTTTAGAGGAAAAATCATGCAGTCTATTCATTTCTGTGCTGATTACCTGCTCATTTAATTACACAAATGCACTTTTTTTAGAACTTATCGTTCATATGTGTCTTTGAACTTGGAATAGTTAATGCCTAATGAGGTAATTTTGGATGATAACCAAGGGTAATTATAGTTAAAACGAATATGTATTATTATTATTTTTTCTTTTCCAAATGTGAGGCTTTTGAATGTTGAACATTATTTTGTTTTAAATATGGCATTACTACGTTTTTTAATAGTGTGTTTAAAGTAATAGTTAATTATCCAGGTGGACGTTTGTTGCAAATTTATATTTATCACTTATGAAACTTTTTTTTCTCTCAATTTTTTTTAACTTATTGTTCCCGCATACTGTCTTAAAAAAATTAATATTTTAGTATTAAAGCAATAATGCAAGTAAGATAATCTTTTTGAATTAGCAACATTTAACATTGTGATTTTTCGTTGTCTTTTGTGATATGTGATAAAAATTATATTTAAAAAATGTTGTGTTTAAAAAGCATATTTAAAAAATAGTCTTTAAAAGTAATATGAAAAAAAATTGTATTTAAAAGCATATTAAAAAAAGGTCATATTTAAAAGACATATTTAAAAATGAATTTAAAAGACGTGTTTAAAAAAATGTTGTATTTAAAAGGCGTATTTAAAAAAATGTTGTATTTAAAATATGTATTTAAAAAATGTATTTAAAAGACATATATAAAAACGTAGTATTTAAATTTCGTATTTAAAAAATGTAGTTAAATTTCTTATTTAAAAAAACGTTGAATTTCAAAATCATTTTTAAAAAACAATGTTTAATAACATTTTTAAAAAAGATTTTATTCAAAAGTTATATTTAAAAAATTTTGTATTTAAAAGTCATATTTAGAAAAATGTTGTATTTAGAAAATTATAGTTTAAAAACGTGAAACTATAAGAATAAAGTAAAGAAAATGGAATGGTTTGGATTGTAAGATAAGTTTGGAAATATAAATATATCGTTTCTTATTTAATAATAAGTTTAAAACTATTCATAAATATAACTTCAAAAAATGTAGGAAAAATTGTTAAAATGAAGAAAATGAAAATTAAAAAAGCATACGATTTCTAAAATTCATTACTTTGAGAAAATTTTAAAACAAGTTTCCAATGCTATAAGCTTCATACTTATGAAATTATTTATTATTATTTTTGTTAATTAAAAAAAATTAGGAAATTCTAGATGCTTGCACAATTTGTTTCGATAACTAATAGTAGTATTAATTATTTTTAAAATAACGAAATTATTACAAACATTGTGTAGATTTTTGTAATTTATACTGAAAAATCACTTCATCTAGGTAGAAGAAAAAAAAATTAATGCCTTTGATTAACAAATGGCACCGTTGTTATGGTAATGAAATTGTATTTGTTCTTTTAAAACTGAAAATTTTAATTTAATTACAATTTATTTAAATGCCTTTCTAAAGTTAATATGGAGTCAAGCTTTCTGTTTGAAATCTAAATAAATAAAAAAAACTATCTTGAAAGGTTTTGACACCTAACAAATTGTCTTGACCTGACGATGGAATTTGTCATCAGATTCGCTGTTAATAATTTATCTTCCACAACTTCTTTTCTTAAATAATTAATGCATTTTTAAAGCCACTGCTTATTATTCTGCGTAAACCATCACAAAAGCTAATGCGTTTCTCCACAGAATAAAATGACTTTAATTCACCTTTTGCGAAAACCGGTGCAACCATAAAAATTCGACAATTAACTAATTTTGTTGGCGTAGAAGTCATTGCATTTTTGAATGCTCTCAATGAATGTTTTATTATTCGAATAATGAACCGATGCTTTGTTGAGGATTATCCCAAGAAAGAAAATTCAGCAAGACAGCATTTAAAAATTTTTTCTTCTCATTTCTTCTTTAATCGAACCGATCACGCCATTCAGCTTCTAAAATTACCTTTAAGCCAAATAATGAGTTCTTTTTAAAATCATTTAACGTAAACAGGAAAATCTCCAACTAATTAACGGGAAAGGGGAGGGGAGGGTCGTCTGCTCTTAATAATTACTATTATTTTAATTTCCTTATGGCGGGCGTAAAACTAAAGTTTTAATTTTGGTCCCTGATTAAAGCCCCGGTGTTTATGAGGATCTCAAATGAACCGAGAAATTGAAAACCTCGACGGATGAAACCACTCATTAAAAAAATAATAAAAGTTCTCTCTCTACCATTAAAACCATCCATCAAGGAAGTTTTCTTTTTTAATGCTTAGTTTTGATTTTGAAAAGCACACTTATTTTTTTGTTATACCTTCGACCCCTTTCTTTTTCACGTTGCGTTGAAAACGTAATTAAAAGCCAGTTCACTGTGTCTTTCATTTTCATGATTTAGCTAAAAATTTTCCTCTTTATTTAATTTTTTTTTGTGATATGAGTGAAATATTTCTTAATATATTTGCTTTTGCTGTTTAAATTATTTCTTGCTTTAACGTTTGATGTGCTTATTTATGAAAGAAAACGGAAATAAATTAATGATTGCTTAAGATGAAAATACTCAGTTTTGAGTTATGAGAAGCAAGACCGAAAGTGAATGAAATAATTGAACTTTCTGCTTTAGAAAGAACATTAATTTCAGATGATTTTTTCCGTTCAAATTTTTGTCGAACGCAACGTGCGGAGATTTTTTTAAAAACTCCACTACGTTTCATGAAATTGCTTTTACTCCAATGCAAATTTTAATTGAAGAATATATTGTACCCGCGACAGCTGATACAGGTGATAGCCTTGATTTAGATTTTGAAGAATATAATATAGAACGTATAAATATGCTGATTTGAATAATTATATTTATCTTTTTTTTCGTCATAATCATTCGTCTTCTTGTCTTTAAATTTAAAAAAAAGCAAGTAAATCTTTAACACAAACATCCCTTAATGTTACCGAAATTCTAAGGAGTTTTTGTTAGAAAACAATATTTAAAAAAAGATAAAAATACTGTAAAAAAGGAAAATGAAATCTTTGATTATAAATTTCAAGTTATCTTATGAAAACATTATTTTTTAAAGTCATTAACCAATTTAAACCTCTTTGAAACAATCTTGAGACTTCTCTATTGGTCTCTATCCCCCCCTCTCTATATATGAGTGTGGGGGGGATATCCCATGGAGCTAATTTGTTTAAAAATAATTTTGGCTTTCATTTTTTTTCTTTTATCAACGTCCGATTGTAGACGTTATTCAAAGCAAGAGTTGTAAGAGTCATTTCTCAGTAGAAGATATTTTTAATTATTATCATTCCAGAACAACACCATCTATCGAGCTTTTGAAAAACTGTCCCATTTAATATTCAGGCAGAGGCCTATTAACCACAGTAAGATAAAGACGTGTCCACGCGTCAGCGTTTCCCGCTCGCAAAGCTACGCGGTAGTATGTTTTCAGTCATATATTGTCTTTGTTACTTCTAACGTCTTCCTAGAGGAAATAATCTAACTCTCTGTTTGTTTAACATCTCTATGTTTTAATCCATTTAACTCTAAATAAATTCTTTTATTTTTTAAAGAAGTTTTCTTTGTCATCCTTCGTTTGCATTATTTTATCTTAGTTTTCAAACAGAACCCGTGATTATTAAAAAGCACCTAAACACCACGCCACTAAAGCCACGCTATCTGAAGAGTCTCATATTTTTGAAAGCTTTGGTTCGACTCCCACATGTATAATAATTTTTTAAAACTTTCATTTTCAATTTTCTTAGCTGGTAAACAAAGCTTTGAAGCTCAGCAGATTTTGAAATGAAATAACCAGTTATGATGTCACAGTTCTTCGTCAGTCTTTTAAAAACGCAAAAGAGACATACTTAATAATTAAGTAATATTAGTAAAAACAGGTCAACCTTCAATGCCTATCAAAAGTCATCTGCTTTTCTTAAATACTTTACTTTGCTTAGAATATTTAGATTGTCATTCAAAAATCACGTGGAAGAAATTAGAGAAATTAAAATAAAGACGTCCTAAACAACGAAATTTGGTCGAATAAGGTTGGAAAACAAATTTTATAAATAAAATAAACTATTAGAGTATATTTCAATAAATACTGGGTACAACAAGTACTGTTAAGATATTTTATTCTTAAATAGTTATAATAGATTCTTTATATCAAAATAGGTCTAACATATAAAATTGTATTACAGAAGCTTGTGTATTAGTCGTGGCTTAGCTTCCATCTAATATGAAAGCCAAATTTAATTAAAATTAATCGATTAACCGGTAACTAAGCTTTAAAATTTTTAATTAAGTTAAAATCTTAAAAATATTTTTTCAAACATAATATAATCCTTTTTTATTGAAAGAAAAGCACAAATGTTGAGAGCTATAGGACTGAAACGTTTTAGTTAACTTAAATAAAATAATATCATTTCGGAACTTCAGTCTCCATAAACATTAAAGAAGTCAGAAAACGTTTAGAAACCATCACAGATATCGAAAACGAATAACCATTCCATCTTTAGAAACGTATCCTTCGGTTAATATACAAACTCACAATTTGAGGCTTAAACGTGCAGTTTTCTTCCATGAAACATCTTTTGCCACGTACCTATATTCAATTCTAATCAAACATCTTGTATGACAACCTTGCCTCCCCCCATCTCCTCAGCGCTTCCCTCCACCCTCTTGGAGTAATATCTATCTCCATCCCTTTATTAAATTCCATCTGCATCCATCCCCCCCTTCCCTGCTATTTCGGTCTTGAGTTTTGACATCGGCCATCATTCGCTTTGACACTTTGACCCCCTTCCCCTTTCCTCTGACAGACATACAATATCAATATAAGCCAACTCCTCCCCCGTCCCCCCCTCCAAATGGATTTGGAACATTCATTGGAACATTGTTTTAAGGGAAGTTGGATATGCTAGGCAAGTTGACGCGTCATTAAAGGGATGTGGAATCCATCTTTGGAAAGGGGGAGGTAGGAGGGTATGATTGGATTGGCTTGCCTTTTAATTCCGAATCCTTTCGGTTCGAATGTTCCTTTTCGAAATAAGGTTTAATGAGATAGTTTCAGAGGAGGTAAAATGTTTCAAATTTTGAATAAAGTTTTCCCATCAAACTGAATTGGTAGCGATGATGAATTGGCATATCGTCCATTACCAGCAGAGAAAAGTAGTTCTGCGATGAGATTGGCAAATGATGCATGAAACTAAGAATAAAGCCTCTTGAAACGTTTTGTTAGAATTCATATTTATTTTAAAATGTCCTTTAATAAGTGCTGAGCATTGCTTTCTACCTTCTTCTCAATTTGCTGTGCTGAATGATTGGCATTTTATATCTTATTAACAGAAAAACAAGTCATCTAGTTTGGGCAAAGTTTGAATTTGATGGCAACTAATGAAGAATTATTTTTGAAGAACATATTCTTATGTCAGTGGTAACTGAATTGACAGCATAAAGCAATTGCCCTTATGTCTTGCTGGATAATACTAGATGTGACTTTAATATCATTGGAAGTCATTAATGTTTTTTAAATTACATTAAGCATCTATTAATTTTTCACAGTTTTCAAATAAAAACTGTTGAAAGTTAAAGAAAGAAAAGAAAATTGAAACTTATAGCGAAATTTTCATAAACTTTCCTTAAATTTTCATAACAAACCTTATAGCTATAACTTTACTAATATTAAAGATAGAAAAATAAAGCCAATTTGATAAATTTGCGTTATCATTAAGACGAACAACTTTTGTATTTAAAGTTTTTCGATAACTACATTATCGTAGAAGTTAGAAGCTAAAAAGGGATTTTCAAGATCTAATTTTGACTGCTTCCGACATCATCAGTTTATGTTGCCGAATAGTAACTTAGATGTAAGGGAATTGAAACTTTGACTGACAGCTTGTCAAGAGGATTTTTTTCTTTATTTTATTATTGCTTATCAAACGATTGTTATTGCAAAATTTCTCTTCAATATATCTTTTTGTTCAACGTCTGGTTATATGAACTCTTTTATTTTTTAAATTTTTCTGCAAGTTAAGGATTTTTTTTTAATTTTAAAGAAAAAGAGGACAATCGTCTTCTTATTTTAAATAAATTTATGGATCTACCTGAAAAAAAAGTTTGCTAGTTATAAATTCATTTGAAATGTGCTGATTTTTACAATATACAAAAACTCGAGTCTTAACCCATTCACTGCCAACCACAAATATACTCTTGGTTGGCAAGGTGTTACCCATTGCCAGCACGAATATACTCGTGATATTTTCAATATATTATAACTTACAGCTTGTCCAACTTGCAAACTTTTTATGCCCACAAACTTAAATATACAAGCGTAAAAGCTTGGAAAAAAGCTACAAATAAATTGTTTCTACTTTATTTATCCCATTCGCTGACAAGCCTAAATTGTATGAGGTTAATCCCATTGCCAACCACGAGTATACCCGTGTTTGATTTTTATACATGTAAATGATTATAACAAAATGTGTGTATTTATTTTAAAACAATATGGCCTAGTTGGTAGAGCGTTGGACTCGTACTCCTTAGGTTACGGGCTCGAAGTTCACCAGCCAAAAGAATCCCCGAGTGTGTGGCGATTGGCGCTCGTTAAATCTGTTCGTAGTCGCAAAGTCCTCCATATCGAGAGTAATATCATTGGGGGTACTGGGCCAGGGTGATCGTTCCCTGTTCCAGGTCTAAATTACGATCTGAGATGTATGAATGAATTTGCATGAATGTAGTCCGCCCCCTAAAAAGGGCTGTGACGTGGGTGTAGCTAAGTCGTACTCTTGGCCCTAGATGGCGCTATTGTAAAACAAGAGACGTATATTTCCGGCTTAAAATTTGCTGATATATCACTGGGGCTTGTCCATGGCAAGTGCTATAAGTAACAACAACAACAGATAAACAATAACACTCAAAACAGTAATGGCAATGGATCCCCATTGCCATTACTGTTTTGCCATACAATTTAGGCTTGGCAGCGAATGAGTTAAGCTACTTCCGAAACACATTTTATGCTAATTTTTTCTCTCTTTTAAATTAAAATACATTTATATGCTATCAAAAAGTCCGAAGAAAGAGAAGTAACAGCATTAGAAGAGTATTTTCCGGCGTAAACTTTATTCCCATATGAAACGTTCGCTATAGGAGAAATAAATTTAATTCTAACAGAGTCAGGATTTCTTTTCCAGATCCTCAATCTATTTCGAGAGCATTGCAGCCATGTGGTGTTTTTATCTCTTAAGGGCCATTTGTCTTTCGGACAATAGCCAGTGTGATAGTGTCATTTGCAGTTTTAGCTTTGTAATTTATATCGGCGTGTATTTTATCAGACTTTTCAAAAAGAATTGATGGGATTTTGGAGTTAAATAGACTAGAGTTAGAGTAAGAATTATCATTACTCGTATAGATGAAAAAGAAAGCTTTTATAGAGGATGTATATATGTCATATATGAGGTTCAAGAATTTTGAATTAAATATTTTTGTAATATGTTCATGATTTAAAAACTGCTTTTAGCTGAGTTATTAATTTGCAATCCACGAGAAGACAAAAATTTGTAAAATAATTGAGAAATGGGCTTACTAATGAATTCCTTAAAAAATTCAGAAGTCAAAATATTTGTTCATAAACACCGAAGAATAAAGCAAAAGTGTTCATACATAAATACTGCAAAATAAAACAAAAACTTTCATACATATCATGCAGATTAAAGAAAAATGTTTATACATAAATAATGCTGAATAAAGCAAAAGTGTTCATACATAAGCAAAAGTAATCATTATCCTTATAACAGAAAAAAGAAAGCTTTAAAAGAGGCGGTATATGGCATATATAGGTTTCAAGAATTTTGAATTTAATATTTTTTGTAATATGTTCATGATTTATAAATTGTATTCAGCGTGTCTATTAATGTGGCATAATTTTGACATCAGGATATAAATTCGTAAGATCCCTGAAATGACATATTTCAGTATTTCCTATATGATTCTGGTCAGATTTTTACCAACTGCATAATAGCTAATTGCAATAAGCCAAGCAACAAGTTTTAAAGAAGTTTGGATTTTAAATTTTTCATGGACTTGGTGCTATTCTCTTTCTGATATTCAAAATATTTTGGTTAAAAGTCGAAAACTCATTACGCTTTTACAAAATTTTGAACTGGTGAATAAATAGATTCTTGACATGAAGAAATTTAATATGGTAATCAAGAACCGAAATCGTGACTCATCGATTGACTTTTTTTAAAAAAAATATTGGAATCAAAAGAACTAATCGTAGCTTGATTACTGTTTCATTTTAAGCGGAAACAGTACTATAACATGATTCCATCTTTATCCGAAATTTCTGACTTCTAGTTGCCCTATAATTTCTAATTAGATGGTAAATGGAAGCATGCAAACCACATAATCATTGTAAGTCTATTTGTCTCGGTAAATCTTGGCTGCTGGAAATCATTCTTATGCAAGACAAAAATGATTACCAGCAGCATTAATAAACTTGAACGTTATTAATATAACTATTTTTCAAATATATTATTGTGTGAATATTGCATTGTGCATAATTTTTATTTACTTTTAACCGGTGTTTTATTATGCATATAAAATTAGTGTGGGTTAGATAATAAACAGAAAAAATCCAGGGTTCAAACTATTTTGTTGTTGTTACCTATGGCACTTGCCATTGGACAAGCCTCGCTGATGAAAGCATCAGTAGATTTAAACCTAATGAGCGTCTCTTGTTTTCGAAGCAGCGCCATCTAGGGCCAAGAGTACGATTTAGCTACACACCCATCACACTTTCACCTGCACAGCCCCTTTTTACAGGGGGGTACAGTCACACTCTCACAGATAACACACAGAAGAAGAACTATGCCCAAACCGGTACTCGAACTCGGGACTCCCAAAACACGAGGAAGACGTCTACCTCTGAGTCAGAGAGCCGGCACTATTTTTCCTATCATCAAGTTCATTGTTTTCTCCATTATTGCATATCTCTTGACATGATTAATTTCTTCACTTTTGCGCTTTCAACTGTGCCATAAATGAAAAATATCAACGCAGATTCCCCTACCGAAATTTCACTTTATTGTAACAAAGATAAGAATAGAGAAACTGGAAATAACTTTAAAATATTAAGATACCAACTTACCAAATTAAGTGTCACCGTCTTTATCATACTTTATTTCATTCTGTATCCATTTAAAATCTTGAAAAAATGCAAGGTTATCATGAGAAATGATTGCATCTATTTATTAATGTTGCTTTTAAACGTAGAAACTTTAAAATCTTATGAAACCAAGTGAGACACCACCGTCTTTATCATACGTTATTTCCTTCTATATCCATTAAAAAGTTTGAAAAAATTGCAAGGCTGCCATGAGAAATCATTATATCTCTTTATTAATATTGTGTTTAGACGTAGAAACTTTCAAATCTTAAGAAACCAACTTGTCAAATTAAGCGCCACCGTCTTTATCATACGTTATGTCCTATATCCATTAAAAAGTTTGAAAAAAAATGCAAGACTACCATGAGAAATCATTGTATCTATTTATTAATATTGTGCCTAAACGTATAAACAATAGAAAAGAATGAAATGTGATGTTAAATGTTATACAGAAAACGAATTATGCCGAATCTATTTGAAACTTTGTAGCTATATAGATTTTTGTAATAAAAGATAGTATATATAGTCATGGGGTGGAGTTTGTATTTTTCTCTTTTGGGAAGTTACGCATTCGACAGAGGTTTGCCTTTGCCGCTAGATAACATCCGTCTTCTATCTGGATTCGATTCTTTGGCAACAAACAATGCATGGGAAGACGAAGAATCTCTGAAAAAGAAATCGGAGCTCTTTACCATTCCTGTCTCGTAGTCTTGAGCTGTTGCGTGGCAAGTGGAGGTGGAGACCTCCACACGTGACTGGACTGTTTGAGACCACTGGCCAGATCATTCGGCCAAAGTAAAAGTTGTGTCTCTCCAGTTTCTCCGCTGGAAAGAGTGTCATTGGCAAGTGGTTTGAATTTTTCTTCTTGATGCGAAGTCTCTCTTAATGATAACAAAGGCAATTATAGTCCATTTGATTTCGCTAAATGTTTCCGGTTACATATGCTATTATTTGGTCAAATTATGTCTTTTTTAACCTCGTGTACGTAGTATAAAGTATAGTAATGATCAAAAAATTCAAACTGGATATTTTGACAATTTTTTACGTTTTAGACCTTTCAGAGCTCAAAAAATATTTTTTTGGTAAATATCCGTCTGTCTTTGATAAGAATAACTAAAAATCGAAAAAAAAAAATAT
Source organism: Argiope argentata (assembly GCA_026289955.1). Classification (NCBI taxonomy): domain Eukaryota; kingdom Metazoa; phylum Arthropoda; class Arachnida; order Araneae; family Araneidae; genus Argiope; species Argiope argentata. The sequence continues at coordinate 4,642,364 of JAOUZG010041575.1, forward strand.
TTTTTCTATAACAAATTTACATATTTCTATAAAATTTTGATTCAAATCTGTTCAGAGGAAGTACGTCGATGAAGCATCTCTTCTTTGTCTGTTCGAACATAAGTTAATACGA
>JAOUZG010041575.1:4649128-4659399 GCA_026289955.1 Argiope argentata
GTTTAAAAAACTACAGTCCACTACTCTATTTACTGAGCTACACACACCTACATTTCCGCGAAATAATTTGCCTCACACAGATATTTGTTTACCTGAAAAAGAAAGTGACAGAGAATAAAAGAGATTAGCTACTTTTACGTTAAAAAATGGATCTCAAACAGATATTTGTTTACCTGAAAACGAAAGTGACAGAGAAAAATATTTGATAGCTACTTTTATGTTAAAAATAAATTGATCTCAAACAGATATTTGTTTACCAGAAAAAGAAAGTGACGAATAATAATAGCTAGCAGCTTTTATGTTAAAAAGTGGATCTGAAACAGATATTTTTTCCTGATAGAAATATAACAGGGGGTTGCCTTTTTATCAGAAAATTAAAAGTTTTATCTAGCAACTTTTCTTTTGCCATATTTGGTAAATTGTCAACTCAAAGTTTCAAACATGTGTCGCTTCATTGCTTTAGTTTGTGGAACACTGTCAACAAAAATCACCATTTTTTTTCTTTTTTGGAAATATTTTCACCAAACTGTAAAAAATCAAAAAGAAAATCAACGTCTAATATCTTGAGGCGAAACTCTTAATCAGCAGTTATACACTCTTCAGATAACTTTCAGATATCTCTGTATCTGTTGAAATCGAATGTAATTAGTTACTCAATGACTGGACATAGAACTAAATTTCGCTGCTGATGCCCTTTTTGTCTACAATAACTATCTTTTCCGCAGTAAAAAGACAAGATTTGCTTCGTCTTATGTTCCTGCAGTGCATGGGGTCGGCTAGTTCGCTCCAGGCCTTGAGCTGCGTGCAGAACTAGAATTTCTGTCTTTCCGACGAAACTTTTAGTTTTTAGAGCAGAAAAAGAAGTGACATTTCGGTAAAACTCGACACAGATAATAATATAAAAAAAAGCGTCTATCGGGAGCATAACTTTCGCATGTTGGGTGTTTTGCTGACCGACGGTTAAGGGTTTTGGTGCCCGAGGCGGTTCGTTCCTTCTAAGTACCAGATAGCAGGACGAAAAGTTCCGTGAAGAAAATAAATAAATAAAAGTGCTTCTCTAGACACATTTTCCAGTACAGTTATTTACCGATCGAGAAAATCGATCCATAATCTTCTGCCTAGAAAATATACCACCGTTACATGGGCCATTTTTGTTGTGTATGAATCTTATATAAAATATGCGTACAGCAATAATCTTCTGCTTAGAAAACATATCACCGTTGAATGAGCCATTTTTGTGGTGTATGAATCATACAAAATATGAATACGACAAATGCATACAGAATCAAAAAATTGTTTATAATATTTGTTGAATGGGGCAAAACATGCAGTGCAATATCTTGATTATTTTTATTAGAATTTAAAATTAAAAGAATTTTTTTGAAAACATCGCATCCAAAGGTTTAATATGTTATTAATTTTCATAGAAATTTTATTTACATAAAATTTAAAATTTTATTAAACAGTTATTTACCGATCGAGAAAATCGATCCATAATCTTCTGCTTAGAAAATATACCATCGTTACATAAGCCATTTTTGTGGTGTTCGAATCATGCAAAATATGTATACAGCAAATGCATACAGAATTTTAAAAAAAACTGTTTATAATATATGTCGAATGGAGCAAAACATGCAATGCAACATCTTGATTACTTTTACTAGAATTTAAAATTAAAAGTTTTTTTTTTTTTTTTTTGAAATATCGCATCCAAACGTTTAAAATGGTATTAATTTTCATTGAAATTTTATTTAACTTAAAATCAGTTAAGACGATTTCGTAAATAAAAGCAACATTTAATTTTATTTACACGCTAACAATGTAAATATAAATAAATCTAACCTTCTCACACCTGCTTGATTCTGACCATCTGCTCTGAGCAGATTGATTGTTTATATCAAGTTAGCGCATAATGTGAATGGAATCATTATGTGAAAATTTTAGTAGTTCGGCTGCTATAAAAATATTATTAGTTATCGTTTGGTGTATAAGCTGCTGATGAAATTAATGATGCTGAATTTTTACCAGTTACATTGAGTACTTCATGATAAGATATCTAAACTTTTAACTTTTTTTTTTTCACGCTTCTAAAATTTTACTTTAGAATTTCTCGTTGTCCATTTCTTCGTTGAATTTGTAAAAACTGATATTCACTATTACGTTATGGGAAAGTTAATATACGGAATGCTATTTAGTGAAAAAGAATATTTTTTGGAAAGAATTCTATTTTGAAAATGTGTGTGAATAACGTTCATTATCCATACTAAAACTTTTAACATTATTTTCAAAAATTATTTGTTTCCGAATGCATGAACACTTTTGTTTCATTGATTGTTCACTGACGGAAAAATGTAAACACTTTACATAAAAAGAAAAATTAGAAAATCATATATTGTAGTAATAATTCTCGACATGGACATCGTTTATAACTTAAGTCTCATAAAGTATCCCATTAATGTTAAGCAGGGTGACATCCGCCTTCAGTTTTGTTATACTCGCTCTTTACTTATTCAAAGCTTCTGTAGAAGTGTATTTCGTTATTAATTATGGATGTACTATCTTAAAGATCAAAGGAATCCTTTGATAGAGCGTGGAAAAACAAATTTATATCTTATGACTACTCCTGTGCATATTTGGCTCAGTAAATAATATTGTTTCTGTCTCAGTAGACAGAATGACAGAATCCTTACCGTGATAAAAGACACAATTTTAACATCAAAATTGGTGGTATAGATCAAATTTTTATATGCGTTGTGATCTAACACCAATCATCAGTGATCTAACACCAATTTTTGAAATACACGCTAAAGCATTGAACTTTCAATCCCGAGTTTCTTTGATGTTTAGAACCAGTGCGGATAATTTGTCCCGGACTTTTGGCAGTACAGACCATATGTCACAAAATACAAGTAATGAGAATTCATTTAACCATACTACAAAGATATTTACTTATTATACCGCCTTCGCCAACCGTTTAGTAAATCATTGGCGATGGATTTAAATTTGGCGTTAAAGATCAACGAATTACACCATTCCCGGATTGCCATAATTGGCGGTTTAGCACCTCATTGGCGATGACTTCAAATTTGGCGATAAAGTTGGACGTTATAATACATAAGTACCGCTGCAAATTACCAATTTTTTACAGTATAATGTTAATTGACTTTAGATCGCTGGAACACAGGGCTGAAATAGACCTTCTGGAACTGTTAATGGAAGATTTGGTGTTTCTTTTTTCTCTCCCTAATTTCCAAAATCAATTTTAAAAAAATATTTTTTTAGTTAATTATGTACCAGTTCTAACATTCTGACAGTTCTAATATTTTAATAATTGACAGAATCCTTACTGTGAGGAAAGAGACAATTTTAACATCAAAATTGGCGGTATAGATCAAAGTTTTTATATGCTTTGACTGGCATCAGTGACCTAACACCAATTTTTGAAATACATGCCAAAACATTGAACCGTCAATCCCGAGTTGCTTATATGTATAGACCCAGTGTGGATGAATTTGTCCATGACTTTTGGCGGTACAGACCATATGTCACAGAGTACAAGTAATGAGAGTTCATTTAACCATACTACAGATTACCAATCTTCTACAGACCAGTGTAAATTGGCTTTAAATCGCTAGAACACAGTGTCGAAACTGTTAACGGAAGACTTGGTGTTTAGTTTTTCTCTCCAAGTCAGATTTTTTTTTTTATATTTGTCTTAGTTAATTATGTACTGAATTCTAAAATTCTGATAAAACATTTAATTACTGGATTTTTTTTCGTGAAATCTGTTTTTAATATTTCTAATGTTAAAAAAAAACATTTCAAGATTAAAACTTACCTTTTTTTTGCTTTTAAATTATAGTTATTGCTGAAAAAAATCGTATTAGAAAACAATTTTTGAGCACTATCTAATATTATTTAATTATAAAATCAAACATTTTTTTAAAAATATATAAAATAATATTTACTTTAAAATTTTAAGCAATGTTATGTAAAATTGTAAGAGATAACTCATCAAGAATATGAGAATAATTGAATCGATACTACGTTTCGATTTGACTCAGCTTGTGTACAAGAACAAAGTAAATTAAATGAAAGAATAAAATTTATATACATTTGCTGAATTAAGTTTTTAAAATTTATATTCTCCTTTCTCTTTTATGGGGGAGGGAGGAGATTTACTGGTTTAATAATGGTAGTGATGTCTAAAAATTCCTACGTACCCTGAAATAGCGGATAAATATATATTGTTCAAGCTCCGTACGAAACAAAGCACTGTCAGATAAGCCCTCCACAGTCGCATTTCGTCTGGAATTGAACTTCACTCGAGCACCAAAAATATTATCGAATACTATCCATATCCATTTTACGTTTGGAAAGATATTTTTCAGCTCCTCAACCCCATAAACCGGTTGGGGGAAAAATGGTTTTTTCGCCACCTCTGCCACAAAAACAAAAGCAGGTTGATCCTTCCTCTGCCCCACACCTTCCCAAAATGTTCTGAGCGGCCAACGGTCATCCATCTTAACTGCGACCGCCGGATGTTTCACAGAACCTGAGATAACGTGTCCACCACCCCCTCTTCCCTCTTTTCATTTCACATCACGACCACATCACCCCCCCTTTTTCTCTTTTTGTTGTTTTACTATTTTTTATTGCACCATTCTTCTCTGGCTACGTGGTTATTTATTTATTTGACCTTTTTTTATTTTATTTTTTTCCCGCGGCGATGGCAACGTGTGTTCTGGGTGGCGTTGTGGAGAAGCTTCATAAATATCTGCGCGCGGCCGACTGCGCATAAATCAGCTTCAGCATTTATCAGCGGAACCATTATTGTTAATCACGGCCGACAGCTTAAATATTGAGTGAGGCGGTGCCTTAAATTATTACACTGTTGTCGGGTCCCGCATGAAAACCCTTTTTGGCGCGTAGGCTTGGATTTTTAATATCGAATTATGCTTCCTTGATGTATGCGCCCGCATCAGCATATCTATATTTTAGAGTTGTTGAAGGGTGGACCTGCTGCATCAGGACCGTGATTTGGAACGACGTTTAAGCGCAAATTTTTCGAGAATGAATAGCGGAGAGACGAGACGCTGTTTTGTTGTCAGGGTGTAACTTTTGAAAGGTATATTTTCGAATACAATGGATTCGTATCCTAAATTGCTTAAATAGTTTGTAAAGAGCCAGACTGGAATTACTTTGTAGCTTGCTTCAGCATTTATATAATAGAAATTTTATTCAGCTTATAGCATATTAACACAAAAAGTTTTTTTGCTGTTGTTGGATCAACGCCCGGCTTTTGAAGGACTATTTTGAGTCGACCTTCATAAATTTGAATGATGGTGAGATAGTGAAAACGATACCTATGTCATCTTTAAACAGCTAATATTCATAAGCAGGGATATGTGAGATAGTACAGGTACTAGGTTACCATGCGCATTTGATATTTTGTTTAATTAGTATCGAATAGTTGGTCCGTATGTCACGAAAGCAAATAAAATTTAAAAAAGAAGTCTACAATAGGTAATTTTGGTATGATCTAGGGTTTTGGTATTTAACCAATGTTTTATGCAGTGTTGTTGTTTTTTCTGTTGGCACTTGCCTGTACAAGCTCGCTGATACACTGATTTTAAGCCGAAAGGAGTGTCTCTTATTTTTGAAGTAGCGCCTACTAGGGACAAGAGTACGAATTAACTACACGCTCACACATTTGCTTGCACAACCCCTTTTTATAGGGGGATACATTCACACACCGCACACATAGTAAGTCCCCAGGAGAACAACCATCCCCGAAACTGGACTCGAACCTGGGACGCCCAAATTAGGAGGAAGACGCGCTATCTCTATGCCAGGACGCCGGCATGTTTTATGTAGTCGTTAATCAAAAACCAATTGTTATTGAAATTCCGATTAACTGTTTTATAATTTAATGTAACAAGAAACGAATCTAAAAATTGTTTGTTCAATGTTCTGTTTCGCATTTCGCAGGCAAAATTTTAACCTCGATAGCTAACACTATTTTAATTTGCTGTAAACCCAGGATTGTTAAGTACAGTAAAGAAGCATTTGTACATATTTAAAGAAATCATTGTAAAAAATAATAATAAAAAGCACCTTTGGTTATCATAAATTTAGTACTACTAATGCAAATTCTCTTAAATGCTAAAAAAGATAGTGCTTTGATAAAATTGTTGCTGAGCATTAAAGTAAAAATTAAATTTTAAAATTAAAATTTCATTCAAAAGGAAGTAGAAATCGTGCTTTTATTGTTGCTTATATCTTGAGTACAAATTATACACATTATTTATTCGATTTATATGCTTGATACAAAGCATTAAAAAAATTTAATTTATCGTTTGTTTAAAAATTGCCCTAAAGCATTAAAAACCCTATTAAAATCGATTAAAGTTTTATGTTTTTATTATTATTTCGACAAAGTATATTCTAAATTTTTGAAGGAAGTCCATTACGTTTTTGAAAGGAAGATGGAATAATTTTGTCAGATATTTTTTCAATATCGCATATAGAAAACACGTGTGTTTGAATTTGAACAAAATTGCATAGATGGCAGATCTGTCTTTAGAATAAGGTTCCATAAGTTTGAATTCTGTATTATTGAAACCAAACCATCGGTACTGCTTTAGTTCAGTCGAAGCAGAATTAAATCCGCTAAAAATTCATATTACTTTCTAAGTGTTTGAGTAATCAATAAGTTTATTTTTCTACTATTCCAAACGAATCTGAAGGGAAAATTATTTTCATCACTGGAATTCACGACAGCATATTTATTTTGTCTCACACTACTGTCGTATAAAAAAAAATTATGCAAAAAACTTGCTGATTTTAAACCGAGTTTTAGCAATACTCCAGACTAGCAAAAATTCATTTATCGAAAAGCGATTACGATAAACGTAATTTTTAATACAATGCATTACAATGCCTTTAAATACTATACATTACTATGCCTTAAATACAATGCATCATGCCTTAAATACAATGCATTACTATGCCTTAAATACAATGCATTACTATGCCTTAAATACAATGCATTACTATGCCTTAAATACAATGCATTACTGTGCCTTAAATACGATGCAATACTATGCCTTAAATACTATGTATTTCTATACCTGAAATACAATGTATTACTATGCCTTAAATACGATGCATTATTATGCCTTAATTTGTAAATACTTTAAGCATCTTCGCTTACGCTGCAAAAAAACAGTTCACAAATTATTTCTTGCTTGCAATAAACTAAATTTGTTTCAGTGGAAAAAAATGATGGCCTATATCAATGTTGTTTTGCACAAAAATGTATTCCAATTAAATTGTTTAAAAAAAATAAAACTTTATAGAACATTTTTTTATTTGCTTGCGATTTTGCTAAGAAACAACAAAATTTCAGATCTGTTAGTTGAAAGAGTGTAACTGTTTGTGAAATAATTATATTTTCTTCTTATTTTGTTGCGCTTCTATTTTTAAAAGTAGTGTCATGAATAATAAATTATTTTTGTAAAGATGTATTTTGAATTATTGAATATGTAATTATTTTATTTCATTTTTTATAGGTAAGTCTCTCTTCTGTTTCTTTCAACTGTGTTTGGAAAATTATGCCTTCTGACGGTAATGTCTTCTTGTTGTTGTTGCTTTTTGTTGTGAATATTTTTGTAAACAACTCGTTTGGCTGATATTTTGTCTTCTTTATCCTTTATGTTATTAGTAAAAATAGAATGCCAGAATAAATGAAATGTAATCGTTTGCTGTTGAAAATGTATTCTAAAAGCCTCATTTAAAAACATTCAGAATACTTTTAAAATTAATATTTATTGATAAACAAGCAGTCAATTAATACTAATTTCATTGTTAACATAACTCTTTGAGCTAATTAATTAAGTAATTTTTTTTAATCACGTGACGTGTTATTGGCAGTTATAATTTTTATTCAAAGAAATAAAAATATGATTTGGTTTATACACGCACTCGCACGTACACACACACACACACACACCAATTTTTATGTTCGCTCTATTGCATCACGTGAGACACACATTATGTACAAACTAATGGAATTTCTATCCTTTAGAATATATGCTGCGAGATTTTAAAAAGGATTTCTGTAGCATGTCAATTACATGTAAGGGAATAGTAGGGATCTTTTAAAGGAATATGCTCCGATGGACAGTGTTTTATCCCTTCACTTGGGAGTGGGAACCTGTTGACTTTTAGCTGATTCAGAAATTTTAGAAAGCTTCTGTTGAATTAATTAATTAGAACAAGTGGAATGGGATCAGGAAATAAAAGCATATTTTAAAAATGAAGTTAGTATGGGCTAAATTAAGATAAAATTTTGGAAATTAATTAGGGTTTAATATTATTTAAAAATTTTATTATATATATATATATATATATGGTTATTATATCGTAGATAAATTCTTTACTAGCTATTATATTATTTACTTATTTAGTTAATTACATTTATATTTAGTTAATTATGCTTATTCATTACATTCATTTCCTGTCATATTTTTTTGAATTCTTCATTATAAAATTCTTGTAACAAAATTTTTATAATTTCTTTCATTTTTTCCTACTTTTTTTTAAAAAAAAAACTTAATTTTTATTTTAGTATGAATTCAGTTTTATTTATTCGATTTATAAAAGCATTAACATTTATATAAGCCAAAAAGGCTCTTTATAGCTTTTTATCAATTTTTTTTAAATAGTTCAGGTTTCAACATCTCTCTGTATTTTGAAATTATTAATTATAAAGTTATAATTTATTATTCATTCTTAAGATCTGTGTTTTGGTGGAAGACAAAAGCTTAAATTATTACTTCATTACAAATTCATAACAGTCAAATGTTTAAAGATCGGTGGCAAATTTCCACAATTGATAAGGTATAGAATTTTGAAATAGAAGATATAAATTCAGGTGTCATCTGAATATGATTTATATTTCAACCTGAAGTCCCCGTCTCCTAATAGCCGTCATCTAATTTCACACAGAATAATTTAACTAAACTTAACTAATCTTCTTTTCTGATTAAAATAATTAACGATATGATCAAAGTAGCGGTGTGATCAAATCAGATCTGAATTCACTTGTTGTAGTGAATCTTCATTTATTTATTAAAACATCTTGAATATTCAAAACTACAATTCAACCGATTATTATCAGTGAATATTCTCTCTCTTTATCTTCGGCTTTTTATAAAAGACTCAAAGCGATTCATTGTGTCTTGGCTTGTTCGTGAATCGGATCTTGAATCATCATTTATTAATTAAAGCATCGTAAATATTGAAAGTTACAATTCAACCGATTATTATCAGTGAATAATAAAAAACCAGAGAGAATAAAGACTCAAAGCGATTCGTTGTGCCATGGCTTGTTCGCGGATCGGATCTTTCATCTGTGATCAGGGCTAATGTGCTGCGGCCTGTCTTCAGGCAAATCCATTAGTGAACGGATGCATTGTTGCGATAACCCCTCGGCGACCTCGTCCGCGATTTCATTTGTCACTGAAACGGACACTCTGTGGCTGAATGAATCCGATCGTATCAGCTGGGCATCAGGTTTATGCAAAACAAACGTCAGTCCGTCTGTTTAAAACTGTTGGAACGAAACTTTGTTTCTTTGCTTCACGTCCATTAGCTGCATACATTAAAGAAGAGAAAAGGCAAGCCATCCTTGTAAAAGCATATTGATAGGTTGTTCGGAAAGTGACATCCCTCTTAAATGGATTAGTCACCGAATGAAAGAAAGAGTTTAACTTTCTGGAGAAAGAGTTTGAAGTTGTTCAGTGAGATACATTAGTGCGATGTTATCTGCAGAAGAACATGTCTGATTTGCTGCTTAGAAGTATTTTCGGTTTTGTGCTCTGAATTTTATATATTGGACAAAAAAACACATGCACGTATTAGATTCTTAAATGCTTGTTATGTAATATTCGAAACGTTTACATAATATGCGTATCGTATTCGATTTTTAGTTAATTTGGTTTGATGAATGAGCTTAAAAATTTATGTAGGCAATAAAGTTTCTGTTTTAACGGTAGTAATTATTGATTTGATGAACTCAAAAATTTACTAGTTTCAGTTACCAGTTTTCTATTGATTTGCTATTTTACTATTTTGAGTAATTATTATACTGTTGATTTATTATTTTGAGTAATTATTATACTGTTGATTTATTATTTTGAGTAACTATTTTACTATTGGTTTATTATTTTGAGTAACTATTTTACTATTGATTTATTATTTTGAGT
>JAOUZG010041575.1:4665464-4693886 GCA_026289955.1 Argiope argentata
GCTTTAGAATTGGGATATTTGAATAATGCTTTAGAATTGGGATATTTGGATAAGGCTTTAGAATTGGGATATTTGAATAAGGCTTTAGGATAGTTCATGCAATTTTCATGAAGCTCAGTAGTTCAGAACGTTGATGCAAGATACTGTGCTCCTTGATAACTCATCTTAGATTCCTGCACTACTATTGTAAGGACCGTTCGGAAAGAATGTCAATCGCTGCAACCCTATCCATTCCAAGTCTTATAACTCTTCCGCACAAAAATATCGATGCCGTCTTCCATCTTAGCCCTAACCTAATTCCCATCCTAGCGCTAACCTATAACATTCTAATTTTCCCTCCTCCTTAGAAGACAGCTATTTTCATTATCCCCCTGACTGATGGGTGGGGGATGTCGAGGAATTGTTCCCATGTAATGGCAGTCCTTCGCCAAGAAGTGTCCATCAGGATCCTTCCCCTTGCCGTAATTAAAGCGTTCAATGGACCATTCTGCTCCGGGAAAATGTTCCTCGCGGAATCTTTCCTTCGCTGCAAATTCTCCGGATCTCAAGTGCCCTTTTTTCGATCTAATTAACAAACCTGCGTCCTCTTAAATACGGTCTAGAAGGCAATGAATGCATCCCGTTGATGCCGTGGCTTCGTCACAGAATGGCTCTGGAGCGTGGCCATTCTGGCATATAGCAGCTGAATGCATTTAGCTGGTGGGATTTGTTTTAGGTAAGGGTTTTCAGAAACTAACTTTTTATTAAATTTCAGTGACACTTTGAAGTGTCTTATTTAAGCGGTGCTAACCATCATTAGAAATTGTAAGAAATTCAATTTTAAATTCTCTGTGAACAATCATAATGTTGCCATTCCTGGAAATAAAATTTTATATCTTATAAATCCCAAGAACATTGAATACCTGCTTTGTCTTGGTCATGAGTTTTATTGTATGATGTGACTTTATTAAAATCATAAACTTTATAATGATGTTACAATTGCTATCATTTTGTCACTACGACTGTGTCACTTTTTTTTTCTTTTTTGCATAACAGCAATACCCTTAAATGGTGTGTAGACCGTATTTGTACAATAAAACTATATTTGGCAGTACCAAATAGAGTAATAAAAACAAAGTTTTGTGTAAGTAATAACATTTAAATCTTGAATGCTTGATTTTCAGTAATAAATAAGTAAAGCAAAATCAAAATAATTATCTTTTGAACATTCTTCTTTTAAATCCTAGCATTGTTTCTCTGATTCAAATTGAAGAAATTCTCTAATACCTCATGAAAATAAGAATATTAATCTGTCATAACATGAAAAAGCCAGAAAGAAGTCTCGAAGAAGAATGGTACCGGAGAGTTGCATCAAATACCCTTTCATGCGGCAAAATTCACTCCTTAGTAAATCATATACATAAATACCAAGACCTCTTCAAGATATACAGTAGTTGAGACCAGAATTCCCCTTGTGAAAATCAACCAAAATTATAACTTAAAAAGTCCCTCAAAAGTGCAGATCTCGTGATGGAAATCAAGCCCCCAGGACCCCGTTGGACGCTTCGTATTTCTGACTCTATAGTGGCTTTTTATTTGCCATAGATATGTTCACAATTTAATTTGTCAAATCCTCCCCTTTTTCAGTTGGTAATCTAATTTTCCTATAAGTTCAAACCATAGTCACTATTCGTTTAAGTATTCTTGTCCCCTCTATCCAGTTATAGCTTCAGAAAAAATTGAACAGATTCGTGTAAGATTTGACATCGATGGCATTCTCTCTGGTAATCCCTGAATGCTGTATCGTCTCTCTCTCGCTCTCTCTCTGCCCCATCTTGTGCTCATCGAACTGGTTAGATAACTTAGCGTTATAGGCATCGGGGGCACTTACGTCATAACATGATAAATGTATACATACATAATGAAAGACTAAAATAACTAAAATCAAACTAAGAGCTTCTCAAAAATTCTTGATAAAGATTTAATTATTCCGAGTATAATAAATGTTAATACTGATGTATTTTATTTTAAATTCAAGACCTAACAGTACAGAAAATCTATTGCCTTTTTAACCAGAATAACCAGCCATCGCCGTGTCTCTGTCGGCGTAGCATCGTATTTAAGATCGGTTGGTTTATGGCTCGAATTTCAGCCATGGTGTATTATCTAAAGACTGGAATTCTTTTTTTTAAATTGTAATCTATTGTTTATCTATGTTTCCCCCTTCCTCTTTATCAATATTACATTTTTTGTTCGCGAAAAAAAAACAATGCTTATGTATTATATATCTACCTAGTGTGACTAACCTCAAAATATGTGCAAGGTCTGACTGCAAATGATGTTATAAGCACAAATTTGACCTTTTAATTTATATTATAAAATTATTGAGTATTATTAATTTAAGATTGAAGTTTTTTATTTTAAATTCATGAATCACTGAGCAGATTATATTCTAAGCCATGATACTTGTTGCATTGGCAAAATGTATGGCTTTTTAAATAAAATTTTGTTAAAAAAAATTTTATATTCTTCCAAATTAAACATTATTCTAGAATTGGGAGGGAAAAAAAAGAGAAAATATAAAAAGAAAATTGAAAAATGCTTTTCTTCCCTTTCTATGAACATTATACTTTATAGACATGAAAATTTAAAAAAATTAATAGGGAGGTAAATTATATAACTTCGTGGTAAGACTAATCTCATTAGATAAACAAGATTTTTTCTTCACAAAATGTTATGGGTAAAATAACTGCAGACAAGAACAATCTTCAAGTTTCTCTTCAAGCGTTGAAGCATTTCAACATCCACTAATTTTTTTTACCACATTAAATTACTCTGACTTTTTGTACCTCTTCTTTCCATTGGAACTCCTGGGAATGTTCTAAATCTCATCAGCGGACTCACTGCAGCTTCAATCAACTGATTGAACAGACTTCATTAACTGTTAACCGACTGAAACTTCAATTTGTTTTTATGCGTGTGAGCTCTCTTGTGTTTAATATCTATTTTGTTCTAAGTATTTGAAACAGGGGATAACAGCCATTGTTGCTGTAAATCCCAACACCTTACTTCTTTCAAATTCAAGACTAATCTCAAAATATGTGTGTCTGATTGCACATCATATAACAGACAAAACTCTTGTCTTTTTAATTTCCAGTCAACTTATTTATGGGTCATCGAAAGGAATGAAAAAAGAAAGAAAGAAAGAAAAGCGAGAGAGACAGATCACATCAGCCTCATCCCGTGAAGCATTTCTCCTTTTAAAAGAGCCCCATTGAGGCGCAGATGAAAACTTGATCGTCTCAGCTGGAAACCCCTTTCTCCGTCGCTTGTTAGTGAGCGGATGGCAATCTGTCCTTCTTTGTCGAAGGAGTGATCATGGCCAATAATCACCTGCAGAACCAATCACCGGAGATTTATTCTCAGCGCTTATTGAAAATGGTGAGGGCAATCTGTGTAGGGATGCTGCTTCTTCTGCTGCTGTCTTTTTTTTTTCTTTCTTCCTTTCGGAATGTGGAATCGATGCGTCATTCTGATCTGCTCCGATTAATAGAAGTCGTACGTTTCAGTTGTGTTTTGACGCGAGCGGCCATTACGGAGGCCTTCTATTCTTTTGCTACTTTCCAGATTTATGGGCTTTGATTGGAAAATGCCGCCTCAGACACTTACTGTCTCTTGCGCATAAAATCAATTGGATTCTTCTGCGATGAGTTTTCCTGCCAGCCAGAGTAAAATTGTTCCCATAAAAAGACTGGCGATTTGAGGACTCGGAATATTTACCGCAGCGATCTTCCAATTTATAGCTACTGTTTTCTGATCCGTGGATATGACCGCGTTTTCGTGCGGTCATTGTTGAGTTTGACCATTTTTCGTATTCTGTATTCTGAACGTTACTTTGGCATTCATTGGAAATTAATTTTGTTTATCTATCAGTTACGATTTTATGTCGTTGAAGAGTTTCGGTTTTGGCTTTCCACTTTTTTTATCGAAATAAATAAGGAAATAATTACTGAGTTAAATTATCTTTGTTTTTATCTTATGGAAAGTAATGTATATTTGGATTTTAAATGTACTCATAATTTTAAAAAGGCATGCTTTATTTTTCAATTCCTACTATTAGCTCACCGTCTTCCTATATATAATATAATATAGTGTTCAAATTTTCAATCTTCAATTAAATGTTTTTGCTAATTCACTCAAATTCAAGTAAATTTTTTAAAACTTGTAGCGGATCACATTTGATGCTAATACAGTTTCTTCATATATTAATTCATTAAATTTTTATTAATTAATTAAAAACCAACTTCCTCGTCAAAGTTCTTCATTTCCCATAAGCCAAATAAGTAACGAATTCAGTCTGTTTTTCCCCCATGTTAATGAGGTTATGCTTAGTATTTCTTCGATCGATTATTTCAAGCGATTCTGCTTATATTCTTAATACTTGATGCTTTTAAAATTAAACATTGTTAATTAATCGGTTTTTCGGATTCATTTTGTAAAGTACTTTTGAATTAAAATAATACAGAATAAAAAAAAAATCTAATTAACATGGGGGAAAAACAGACTGAATTTTCCACACCAGTTACCCCAACTGGTGTGGAAAATTCACGCATTGGCGTTTAAAATTCAACGCCGATTGACTGTGTTCTGAGGCTGTTCTGATTTATTTTCAACGGATACGATTGATTTTGTTTTGCCAGGTATTATTTTTTTTATCAATTATTTATATTAATTGTAATTATTTAATTAAAGATAACCAAAATAATATTTTTCTTTGTTGACCTAAGAAGGAATTGACTTAATGATAACAACCTCCCTTAGAAATATGAGTTTATATAAAATCAATTTGCTTAAATTAAATTCAAATTACCATAGATGAGACGGAATGCATTTATCTAAAATTCTTTGTCCACACACGTTTCAATTAGGGCACATAATAAATTCCGGGTCAATTTTAAAAATTATAAAATCTTTGGTCAATGGCTATGCAGAAATGTACAGATGGGGATATTCTTTTTCAATTCTGTTTTATTCTGTTTCGTTCAATTGCTTTTGTTTTATGTAATTCGTTTGTCAAACATTTCTAATTAGACATCCATGATAAAAATCTATTAAATAATAGTAATTGATGGTCTTGTTTTGTGGCCAATGAACACATGGTCATGTTTTGTAGCCAATGAACACATGGTCATGTTTTGTAGCCAATGAACACGTGGTCATGTTTTTATGGCCGATGAACACGTGGTCATTTTTTATGGCCAATGAACACATGGTTATGTTTTTATGGCCAATGAACACATGGTTATGTTTTTATGGCCAATGAACCCATGTTATGTTTTTATGGCCAATGAACACATGTTATGTTTTTATGGCCAATGAACACATGGTCATGTTTTTATGGCCAATGAACACATGGTTATGTTTTTATGGCCAAGAACTAATTGGTGGCCTAATTGTTTGCCATGGGAAAATTAAATAGAGGGAAATATTTTGAATACATAATAAAGCATCTTTTAAGTCCAAAATTTCTCTATAAAAAGTATTCTAGCTAATCCTCAAATGCGAATAAGACATTCTCTAAAATCTTTGTTGGTTATATTCTCATCCGTCCTTGTTTAGGATGAAATTACCATGAGAGAATTCCAACGAGTTCTTCCTCTTTGCACTTAGACCCCCTGAGATGTGGGATTCCAGTCCTATATTTGGATTGAATCACCTCTTTTACGACCTGTTCGAAACGACTTCGGGGAGGGGGTGGTGCTAGAGAACCGATCTCAAAACAATCAATGCCTTCCCCACATCCGCCCCAACCCTTGTAAGGGATCTTAAGAGAATGAGGGAACACACTGACAAGGGAAAAAAATCCCACCTGCGATTGAAATTGCAGACGATCCGTTGGGACGGAGGGCCGCAGAAGTGGTGGAATAAAAGTGATGGATTGGATCCTAAGGATCTATTCCCCTCTTGACCCTTATACATGGATGGGGGCGGGTGGGATGCGTTTCACCTGAAAATGGATTTGGACATCCATTAAGTGGAAGAATGGACATAGCCGGATTCTTCCACTTTCTCCGAAGCTCTTGTTGTTCTATTTTCTTAACTGACTCAAAAAGGGGGAAATTCACTGCTGTTGAAACGGGAGAAAGATTCTGGCGATTTTTTTAGAGTTTTTAGAAGTGTCGTACGTTCGTTGTGTTGTTGTTGAAAATGGAAGTGGATTTTTCGTGCTAATATCCACGTCGGCTGTTTGCTGTAGTGCTTTTATGCAGCGGGGAAGCAATCTTCTCAAAAGGTCATTTTCTTCTGTGGAAACCTCTGGAGAATAACTTGGTTCAAACTTAGAAGATGAGATGGAGCAAAAGAACCCGTGTTATTCTTTTTAAGACTTTTTTTCGAATTCACAGAACAACACTAGAACAACAACTTAAATATCGTGTGAAATATGACTTTTGGGACCTTAGTACCTGTAGAGAACTACAATGTTTTTCGAGTGACATTTCATATAAAATACTACATTAAATTTTTTAACAAAATGAATTTCTTAGCGGTATATACTATAAAAAAAACTATTCGATTATAGAAAAAGATTATTTGAAGAAAATTGATTAGATACTTATTTTTAAAATAATTAATTACACATTCATTCATATAGGATACCCAACAGAGCTATTTTAATTAACCATCATCTGCCTTCATTTTGTTTTGTCAACACCCGATGATGGGCGTAATTCAAAGCAAGAGTTGAAAAAGGTTAGATTATTTCCCAGAGTACGATACTTTTAATTATTATAACATTCCAGAACAACGCCATCTATCGAGCTTTTGAAAAACTGTCCCAATTAATATTGAGCCGGTGGCTACTGAACAACGGTTTAGTACGGACGTACCCACGCGCCAGCGATTTCCGCTCTTAAGACCAAAGGCTACGCGGTAATATGTTTTCATTCATAATGTTTTGTTACTTCTAACGTCCTCCAAGAGGAAATAATCTAACTTTCTGATTATTAAATATCTCCATGTTTTAATTCTTTTTAATGTTTCCCTGTAAATACTTCCTCTGCAAATATTCTCCTTTAACTCTAAATAAATTCTTTTATTTTTCAAAGAAGTCTCTTCATCCATCGTTTGCATTATTTTAATCTTGGTTTAGAAACTAACCCGTAAATATATATTAAAAAAAACACCTAGATATCACGTCACTAAAACCTCACTATTTGAAGAGTCTAATTTTTGGAAGATTTATTTAGAATCCCACACGTATTTTTTAAATAGAGAGTTTGAGTATTAATTCATTAGTTCAAAATTGCGTGTAAATGAATAATTCTTATATAGATATAAGTAATGCACAAAAATTTTCTAATCCTAATTTCACCTACCGAATATTTAGGAGTAAATTGTAACGAAACTATTACATTTTGTTTATAAAATTGTCTTGATGTATATACAGAGACGTAATATAATATTATATAGAATCTGTAAAATTACTTCTCTGCGCAATTGGTTCCTTTGCAAGGAAGAGTTTTAGAACGAACTCGAGCAGATGCTACAGGAATGCCGGATCAATGATGCCTGTTTTCACGACAAACTCGCCAATTATTTAGCAATTTATCTATGAATCAAGCGTTACAAAGCACATAATCTATGCAATATTTCTAATGGAATGCGAGATTCGTAGTTTCTTCTTGAATATTCTATCTAGATATATAAGTGGAAATGTATATACGAGAAGTAGGAGTTAGTTTTCTCTTTAAAGTCTTCTCTCCTGCAAGTTCTCTTTGAATACTATTACTGTTTCTTTAGTAACGATTTACTGCTCATGTATGTGCCCTTGTTATTTACAGACACAATCTTAGTGTCTTCCTCTTCGGCTGTATTTTCCTAATTGCATTTTCATGCTTTTTTGTGGAATAACTCGTTGTCCGTAAATGAGTTTTATTATTCATCGTATATCGGCCGGCTTTTTTCTGTCATAATATATATTAAAATTAAATGAAACACCTAATTAATTTCGAAAGCTTTAACGTAATTTAGCCCACAGTAACATCATTCTAAAATATTATCTTATTTCCTGATCCATTCCATTTGTTCTAGTTAATTAATTTGGCAGAATCTTTGTAAAATTGTTGAATCATCTAAACGCTGGCTACTTTCCCACACTCCAAGTGTAGGGATAGAAATTTTCCAACTTAGCACATTCCATTAAAAGATCCCAAAGATTCCCTTGCACGAGCTGTACATGTGATTGACATGCGTCAAAGATCCCTCTTAAAATATAAAGATACATATTCTGAGGGTTAAAAGTTAAATGAGAATGACGTCATTTCGTTTTGTGTTGTGCTCGTCGCTTTTGCTTGTGCATAATGCCTGCTTATCGCGGTGGAATAAAACGAGCTTAAAAATTCACTCTATCTTCTCCATTATTGTGGCCACGATTCTGCTATCTGCTTTCAACAAAATAATAATAATACATCGCATATATTAGTATATTTCTATTGGTATTTAAATATTATAGTAATGATGGAATTTATATTATAAAATGTATTATTGTTGAATAAATGGGCAGGGTAATGTTTCATTTCTTATTTCTATATGGAATAATGCCATGTTGAAGTTTACTGAACTGAAAATACATAATTTTTTTATCATATAAAAATAAGTTTAATCATTTGACGATAGAAAAAAAAGTGGTAAATTAGTAGTTTTGAATGTTATTTACCAGAAAAAATATTTATTGTTGATTTAATTTTATTAAATTCATTCTTCAGTAAAATTTATGGTAGTTTTTATTTGTGCCTTCCCAAAACTTTAATTAAAAATTGACCTTTTTTATATAAAAAAAATCCGAAAGCCAATATGTTAAGAAATGTAAAGTGATCCTTCTTGTTTTGTAAAATAATTGTTTTCTGTATGTAAAATCTTTGAGGTTAAAGTAAGATTTTTTTTTATTCATCAGCATCTTGTTCGAGAGAAAAGTTAATGCCAACGTGTCCATTACCCCCCTTCCCCAACATGACTTGTCCCAGTTTTAAAACGCTGTAGTACTTTCCTGGACTTAAAAATCGCTTTATTTCGGCCCAAAGATTAACGTGTAATTAAACGGAGTAGGAGACGTTGGGAAAATCCTTTTTTTTATTCTAACAAATAAGGAAGAATATTTTTTTCCTTCCTTTTGGTCTTCGTATATTCTTCTTAAAACTCAGTTCTTTTTCTTTTTTTTTTCCTTGCACAAAAGCCATTCATTTCAAAGTTTCAAATTTAAGTGCTTAATTTTCTGGGAACGAAGGAAAAAAAGTTTAGATTTTAATCATTGATAAATTTATTCCTTCCATCAAGGAAAGGTTAACCCCACTGTTTCGTTGCAATTGCTTTATTTTTGCCAGAATTAATAAACCGTGTTCGAATACAGTCCTTAAACGCGTCTCCATTTTAAGAATCATGTTCTACTTTTTTCTCCCTCTTTCTTTCTTTCTTGTTCTTTTCTTTTCAAAATCGATTTTCTTTTTAGATTATTTCTTCTTCCGTTAGAGATTAAGTAAAGTTCTAAACTATTTCGGCCGCATGTGGATTCGATCAGGCAGAAGAATTAATTAAGGTTGTTCCTTGGCGAACTTTTATTTGGCGGGAGCCTGCTAATAATTAATTTATTAATTAAATTAAGACTAAAAGGGACGCTGGTGCATTTGGCGGGAAACTTTTTCTCGTTTCCTTTCAGCTTTTTTTCCCCCTACCCCCTTCGTAACTCTTGCTTAGGATCAAAAATAAAGGTTTTGGGGGAGGAGAAGGAGGACATGGAGGTCGTGTTTCTAAGACGATGAATTAATGAGATGGGGGGTCCGTTAAGCTGTCAAAGTCAGATGATATTCGTCGACAGAAAATTAAACTTCTTCGGTTTTGTTCCAAAGCGCACACATTGTTGTGATGGGTTGCAAAAATCGTCTGCTTCAGGCAATTTTCGTCTGCAGATGACAGAAAAGCTTGTAGACGAGTGTTTCAGGTTTTTCTTTTTGGATAGAGGTATGCAACTCGTATTAAGACTTTAAATAGAAAGGACGAAATTTCTGTATCAGAAAATGTTGAAATATAATCTTAAGACCTATAGTAATAAAAATATAATTTATATTTGAGTTTTCGTTTATTGTTTCTGATATTCCTATGACGTTCTTGCATTTTGACGTTGTGTAATTGGATTATTTCTGAGATTTTCTCCGTGATTAGTGATTTTTCGAGTGAAAATTACAATGCACGAAATAGAAACGATTTTAATACTATATCAATGTATTTAAATTTGGAACGTAATAAAAAATTCTAGTCGTGAATTTATAGCATAATTTTTTTAATTATTTCAAAATTTAAATTAGTCAATTCGATGTCCACAAATGAAAATTGTTTATATTATAGATTTGATATTAGCGCTATCACAGTAACAATGCCATATATTATCATAAAAATTTAAATAAGTGAAAAAAACCCAAGAATTATGGTAACCTTATAAAACTTAAAACTAATTGATTTTATGAAAGGTAATTTATAGCGGTGACATAAGTTTACAACCTTCTATATTGATTCAACAGATGGCGCCGTCTTATTAACATCAAGGCATGTTTCCCATGATCCTTCTTGGGGGGTCGTTATTAGATCATATTTTAAGTGCGTGTCTTGTGTTTGTTTTGTCTTGTGAAATGTGGTACTTAGACAATAATTAAATAACTCTTCGTGAAACACGTCTATGATTTTCCTGTACATCATAATGAAGTTATAGAGTCCTGTACATCATAATGAAGTTATAGAGTCCTGTACATCATAATGAAGTTATAGAGTCGTGTACATCATAATGAAGTTATAGAGTCCTGTACATCATAATGAAGTTATAGAGTCTCGTCCCTTTACAAATTTATTTTTCTAGACGTTGATAAATAAGTAAAATTCTTATGCTTTTTTGCAGAGGATTGTTCTACTGACAAAAATTGTGAGATTCTGTAAAAATTACAATGCTCGTATAATTATAATGCCATCATTGTACTTCTGAATGTTTTATCTTAAATCTACAAATAATTTTATAACTTTTATAACGTTAGTCTGAATGAAATATACTTTAATTTTCTATTAATTTTTAAAAAATATTGTGCAGTTAAATGGTTAGTTGTAGGCATTGAAACCATGATTATTTGGAAGTGTAACCCTATTCAACTGGGATAAACTTAAATGCCCTTTTTTTAGATCAGAAATTAGTACAATCTTTGCAGTGGGATATTTATTTATTTATTTTTGAGCTGAATGATTTTGTTTTATCTCCACAGTGAGTTTATGATCTCGAATTCACAATAGATTCTTTTCTGAAATTTTCTTTTTCAGAATCTTTTTTTTTATTGGAAACAATTTAGACAGACAAAATTGGAAACAAAATGGCTAAATTGTTTTAATTTTACTGAAACAGACAACCATCTTAACCTATGTTATTATAAATGTAATTTTATAAACAAGAAGGAATGCGATGTGTTTGTATCTCCTACCTTATATCGGTCGTGAAGCTCTTTTCATGTTTTAAAATTAATTAATACTGACACTTTAAATAGTCAATGCAAAACTTTCATGAAGATATTATTCTCTTTTAATATTTGGGGATAAAATGTTTGAAATATTTATAAGAGATGGTAGAATTAACGCATATTAGATCAATATATGAAAAAATTATGTAATGCAAACCGTCGTGTGCAAAAAAAGTGAATCGGCGTCATTCGATATTAGTACTCAATCGAATCCTAATAAAAAATTTATAATATAAAATAATTTTAATTAAAATATTTAGTACAACAAAGAAATTTAATATCTCCTAGCTTTTAAAAATTCGTTTGCGCCAAACGATTTTTAAAAAATGCAAATAAATAAATAAATAAATAAATCTAAACCAAAAGATACTTTTCAGCATCAATTAAGTAAAGTAAAATCGTATTTCAATTTCTCTTTTCCCATATTTTTGATATTTTTAATTCCATTTACTAAAAAAACTCTAGGCGCTGCTCTAATCTATGCTTGAAAAATGGTAACAGGATTTTTAATTAATAACAGATTAATTTATTAATTAACTGCAACAAAGCCAACATCAAAATCTAACTTTAATATAATCTATGGACAAAATTCGAAGAAAATCATTTGGTAATTTGGATATTTTGTGGCGTACAAAAATTTAGGGGTTTGCGTTTTATTTAGAATGATAAAAATTTTCACATAACATTTGATTTAGTTTAATGAAGTCTTTATTATAAATATATATATTAATTTTATTGGCTCCTGCCATTTTGTAGGATCATATTTTTACGATGGGTTGATTTTTACCGTAGTAGATACAAAAACCCAAATTATTTATTTGCTTTAATTGTCTAGAAATATAAAATATTTTATAATTCTTAAAACAGCGTGGAAGAAATTGAATAAAGTGGTTTTACCATTATGTGTCTTAAAGCACAATAAGTTTATTAACCTGAGCAATATTTTTGAAATTGGATACAATATTTTACTATGATATGTTTTAAAGAACAAAATAATTATTCGTCATAAAATAACATTGACGAAGTTTGACTGAGTGGTTTTACCATTAGATTTCTAACTATATCGTTGATATGTGGTAGAGTGATTTTTCTTTATAAGACATCTAAAACAAAAATATTTATTCGCCTTTATCTAATTTCGATGGAATTTGAAGGCGGATAAGCATTTTCCACTTTTAGATATTTCATGAGAAAGATCGCTATATTATGTGAGCAATGTTTTAGAGAGATTTTTTTTTCCTTTTTTCCCAATTCCGATGTTATTTTATGGCGAATAAACGTTTTTTCCCCTTGAAAATCTTGTGAAAAAAGCCACTGTACCACATCTCAACAGAAATTAGACGAATAAACATTTTAGGCTTTTAGACATAATTAACCTATCCAATTTTATGAATGCTGTTTTGAGTGGTTTTTACATCAGAAAGTGCAAAATAGATATTCATCTTAACAGTAACGACGAAATTTGAGTTTCTGTAGTCACTTTTCTTTATGCAAATCATTCGTAGTCCCAGCAAACAGCTTCAGTTTTTCCTGTCACGTAAACACCGACAAATTCATAAACAACAAGTTTAAAAAATCTCAGTTTGTTGCACATACGCTGACGACACTGAGTACTATTTATCGGGATGAGCAATTAGGAGAACACCATCTCTGCGCATTTTCCGAGATTAATGGAATATTCCAGACAATGCAACAGGTAGCTTGTGGGGCCACTTCCTCCTGTTCTTTATGAGGAAAGTATTTCTCTATGACCTCCGTATTTCACGAATGAGACATCTATGCAATCTAGACGATAAAAAATATGGCTGATACAGAAAAAGGTTAGGAGAGGGTTGTTCTTTACGAAAAGTGTTGTTTTGTGTTCGTAAGCCGATTTCTTTTTTTCTGGTGACATTTTTGTGTGTTTCATGTACTCGTGCTTTTATATCTCTTTGAATCAAGTTGATGGCTATCATGATTAGAGTATAAAATTCCGTCTGTTGTAAAAAGAAAAATGAAGTGAACATCTCTGTTACAGGAAGAAGAATAAGTAAAATGTTCTGCTTTATTATAATTTTAGGCAAATTGTAATAAAAATCTGTAAAATATATTATGTTATTTCGCGACATGCATAATTTTGAAGAAAAAAATTATAAATAATTTATATGAACATATAAAATTGAGGGTTTAATAAATAAAGCATAAGCAGATCCAAACCCATGTAGACATTTTTCTGAATAGATTGTCTTCGATTTTTGAAATGTATTTCTTGGAAAATGTCAATTTCAAGAACTGATTTAAGAACAAAAAATTTCATTGTTCCGTTTTTTGTTTGTACTGAAAACAATGTCTAGTTTAAAACGTAGGGAGAAAAAACGAAATGTTATTTTAAATGGTATCTGTAATCAAACTTAAAATGATGTGTAGTTAAATTTCCGTGATTCTTTTGTATAATCAGGTAAAAGAAAAAGCACGGTTATTCGAAAATATAAATCTAGCCAAAGAAAGAACAGCTGAAAAAAACTATTAATTCCATGGAATTATTCCATTTTTAATATTCCTGCGTTAACGATTGTTTGTGTAATATCTTAAAAAGGTTCGAATAAATTTAAGAAAGAAGATATTTTTATTTGATTTTTTTGTATGTGTCGTTTATTAGTTAATTTAAAAAGTGTTATTTTGTAGAACGAAGCTTTAAAACATATTTCTTAAAAGGTTGAGCTTATGAGGTATGAAAGTATTTATGAAAAAAACGGTCTAAAAAAATTGAAACAGTTTGTAAATTTCAATTCCGTTTTTAGATGTCATGTAATATTGTCTTATGATTTCAAACCTATTGTTTATATTATTAAACAGTGTGGGATCTTGGATAACTCAGAAATATCTCTTAAAGCCTAATAATTAAAGCAAAGCTATCAATTTATATTTTTAAAGGGATTTTTAATGACATATACCAACAAATATCAATAGTCAAAATACTATAAGCTGCATGGTTTTTCCCCGCATCTCTCTTATGGCAGAAGCAATGGAAAGCATTCGGGAATATTTCTTTTAAAATATATATTTAAACGTAGTAAAAATATTTCGTCTACAAGAATTTACTTTTTTATAGTTACAACAACCGCTATAATCTTTCCCATTTTTATAAATCTCCAAAGAAAGAAGATTCGGCGCAATCAGTTTGAAAGTAAACAGAAGTGCGGTCCGTGAAAAGGTTTTAAGCATTTATTTTTCAAACATTTGTATTTACACGGAAAAGCAAAACTTTTAGTAACCAACATATTTTCCGAAAAGGTTAAGACCTTTTGCTGTTGCTCTTCGTTCAAAATATTTCCTACAACGAGAGTGGAAATAAATAAATAAATAAAACTTTTAAATTTTCATCTTGAAAACTAAACATTTATTATTTTGCCAAACGATTTCGCTACCGCCATTTTTTCACGTTTTATTTAAAGAGAAAATGTGAACGGAAATTTGAATATACACCATTTTATTTTATGGGCATTTCACTTTTACTTGGATGTTTTCGATTCTATTTTTTATATTTTTGGAAATAAAAATTCAATTGTTTTCACGTTCTTTATGTTACAGAATTGTTCTTCATCGAGAGCATTTTCCCCCTACTTTTGTGTTCTTATATAGTAATATAAATTGTGTATTGAAACTTAAATATATTATTCTGCAACATAGATCCTTTTCATCATTATGTAAAAGGGGATCCGTAGTAAATGTTTTGCATATATTTTGTGTTAAATTAGTTTAATATTTCTAAAACATTTCTGGAGACGAGTTATTTCAAATTCTAATACGAATTTTAGCATTTTTACATCATAATCTTGTAGTGTATATTTTTCATTGTATTGTGTAACATAACTTGTGTAATATCTACTTTCAGAATGTTTTTATTGATAAAATCTTAAAAAGCAAGTTAATGGCAATCAATTTTTTTTTGTATAGACAGTGATTTTCACGACTTAACATTCTAATTTAAAAAAAGAGTGTGCTAGTAGAAAAAATTTCTTGTAAAAGTCTTCAGGACTTCACTTCCGTTACATCAGTCGAAAAATGACCAGAAATTGTTTTTCGTTCAATGTGTCGGAATGAAGATCATCCATGAAAGTAAAACGACCCATTTTTTCGGGAACATTTCTTTAATGAACACGTTTCACACAAAACAAATACAAAATGCGAAGAAAAGACTAGACATTAACGCATGAGCACCTTAACAGAAAAGCATCACTACTCTTTATTTACACTCTCAAAGCATTAAAGATGTTTATTTAATAGGTAATCGCCATCTATTGACCAAAAGAGAAAATAAGTAATGAAACTGCTGAAATAGCTTGTGAGTGAATGGTTAGATTGGCCTATGACCAGACTCGCCACGTTGGGGTTTGTAACCGAGTAACATAGTCATTATATAAAAGTAATTACTCCTGTCTGGAGGATGTTAACTGGCTTATGAATCTTTCACTGCATACTCTCCCACTAGTGAGTCCGTGGGGGGGGGGGGCAACGATGCATTTTGTGCCAAGCATATCGCGAACATGTTGATGATTAGTGATGTCATTGGCTGTTTTTTTAATACTACCGACAAGTCTGTTGCCGGTAGAGGTCGCCACATTAGCTGTACGAAAGTGACTTATTCAAGGTCATGGGTCACCATTGTGGCTGAATGGTTAGAGGACCAATAGGACCGAACTCACCACGTTGGGGTCTGTAGCCGAATAACATAGACATTATATAAAAGTAATTACACCTGTATGGAGGAGGTTAACTGGCTAATGAATCTTTCACTGCATAATCTCCCACTAGTGAGTCGGTAAAGGTGACAAACGATGCATTTTGTGCCAAGCATATAGCGAACGCGTTGATGGTTAGTGATGTTATTGGCTGTTGTTTTTAATGCTTCTGACGAGTCTTTGGCCGATAGATGGCGCCACAACAGCTGTACGAAGGTGGATTATTCAAGGTCACGGGTCACCATTGTGGCTGAATAGTTACGGTTTGTAGACAAGTAACATAGCCGCTATACAAAAGTAATTTCTCATGTCCGGAGGATGTTATCTGGCTTATGAAAATTTCATCACAAGCTAATTTTATTGCTAATGGTCATAGTTATAAAATTGTCTTAAAAATAATACGTTTTCACTTGAAAATCTTATTTTAACATAATATTAGCATCGAACTAAATTATAAAAAACTAAACGAAATCGACAAAATATCGGCCTTAGCAACAGTATATCATTTTCCGAATAATTCTTATGCCAAACTAAATTTTGTTCTAAAGATTTTGAGTATTATCTCTATTACTCAATCAAAATATATACATTATCTCTTTAATTTTTAAAAATATCTTCGATTTCAGAGATGTTTTAATTTAAACATTTTTATTATAAAAAAATAATGATTTTATTTTAAAATGTTGAAGTTTTAAGGACATTGCATTAAATTCTATGGATTTTGCTAAGTTTCTGTTTTGTTATAAGCATTTTTCAAAACTAACTTTGAAGCTGCTATTTGGTTGACTTTAACATTATCACATATATTTTAAGTGATATTCATTTTTATACCTCAACACGAAGAAATGCAGTAAATAACCGTAATAAAAAAATGCCAAATTTTTTGCTCATATATAGGCCATCTATTACTTTTATATCATCAGCAAAACTTAATGAACTTTTACTGACATTAGAAAGTTCGAAGTTTGACCACCAGGTGTTTCAATTCCAGGAAATGTCACACATTTAAAAATTTCAATATTTAAAAGAATTATACGAGTCTTGATTTTAAATTTATGAAATACCACAAATCCCCCACGTCCCTTCGAAATATGATGGGCACATGAGATAAAAATAAAAAAGGGTGCCAAGTGTCAAGAGTTCCATTTCATTTTCGTTCTTTGGGGTTATTTTTCTTTGAGGGGTGGTAGGAATGTAAAAATCCTCCATTCTTGTATTTTTTTTATTTAACAGAAAATATGGGTGCATTATTTTCCTTTTTGGCCTATGATTGCAAAACTAAACAGAAAAAAAAATCATATTTTGTGTTTCATGTGATTTTGTAAATGCTATGTTTCAACTCGTTGAAATAACGAGAAAAAAAGTGTCCTGCATGCATTTCTTTCTTTTAGTTTTTTTAAAACCATTGCTGATAATCTTATATGCGCATGAAAATACTTCGATACCTAATACACAGTTTTCCTCCAGTGCAGTTCCCGTGCCAGAGTGCGGCTGTTTCCATAACTTCTTCCCTAAGCTACCATAAAATTCCTTCTTCTTTTTCTAATAACAAGGCACTCGCCATTTGCTTGTCATAACGCGTCCATTATTGAAAACTCCCAAGAAATGCTCCGGCAGAAGCTTTTAAAGTTTTCCTGCTGGAACTTCTAATAAAACACGTTCCGGACTCGAAATCCCCCGCCGCGACTTTCCGGACAAGGCGCTGTGTCAGGCAAAATCCGGCAGGCGCTGAATTCAGCTTATGCAAATGCTGGCGCAAAACAGACTTAAGTAGTCGCCGTTTTCTCACGCCTGATTGGTCGAGAAGGAATGCTAATGCTCTTCTTTTCCGAAAACGGGGCTTTAAATAGTGTTTGTGTGATTCAGGACTTAACGGCCGAGCCCTGCGAACGACGCTTCCGTAAGCCCCCAATTGGAATGCAAGGGGAAGAATCGGCCGGGATTTTACGATTGGTTTAAATAGCAAAAAGACACGCACACGATTGGAGAAAAGAAAGATTTTTGTTTTTGTTGTTATATAAATTCATGCTTTTGTCTGATATCTTAGCTAAAATTATGTATTTTTAAAGAAAATTTCTTGACTTTATTTTCTTACCCATGTGGTGGATATTTTTATTTCTCACATTCTGGTGTTTGCCCGAAATAATTATCATCATAAGATTTTAGATACTTCAAAAAATCTTTCAAATTAATATTTTATCAGGTTTATTATTGTTATTATTATTTTGCTTCCTAAAGAACTATATTATTATAAACAGAAGTATTATGACAGCGGTAAAAAGCTGGAAAATACAAAAAAAAGTCAGTGAATTTGATAATCATTTAAAAAAAAAACAGGAAAAATGCTGGGTAATTCGGAAATTTCCGTAAAAATAGATATTTCTTAGATATTTTCTTTTATTCCTTATAAAAATACGCATTTGTGAACATTGCAGGAAGTCCATTTTGCCGATTATAATTTTTCAAAAAGCAAATAAATGGTTGCAGAAGTTCAGATTTTTTAAAAATGAAAGCTGTATATATATTTACTTTCTCATACAGAAGCATGCGAATTTATTATTATTATTTTTAATGTTAAGAATTTTAACCTCGATATTATAATGTTGTATGAGAAGGCTTCGACTGGATACCATAAATAATTAAACGAATGAAATTTGCCCATGCTGTCTTTATCAAAATTGTAGTTCTATATCATTATTTTTACATACTCCTTTCTCCGTATTGTGAAAGAATAATGGAATATGACAAAACTCTAGATAGTGAGTTTTACTACTGGAAAAAAAGTTTTTGTTTTAAATCCACAATGAGTAAACTTAAAGTTATAATTATCTGGTTTTAAATTACCTTAAAGGAGTTTTGATATTTCTTTCTTGAGCCGTGTCTTAATTCTTTACATCGGTTTCTAATGGCAAATGTATACATACAGCTGTTTCATTTCATATATTTTTGAATAACATGGGACCCTCTAGCTGTGCAATATATTGTTGACATTATATTAAAAATAATATTTTCCTGTATTGCCCTTTATAAACATATTTGGGCGGAAAAGAAACTGTTATGATTGAAATGTCCATTTATTATTAAAAAATACCCCATAGTCCACTTTGCCACTAAATAGCTTTCGGTGTAGCGTTTCTCCTCAATAATGTTGTTTTAACAGACCTCATATATCTTCAAGTTAATAGAACTTGATTCAAAAACTAAAACAAAATTGAGCAAGAAACGCTTTGAAGAACCGCGAAAACTCAAAATTGCAATTCTGACCGCAAGAAAAATTCTTGACGCATAGAATTTCGAATTTTCTAGCAATACTATACCGAAATGGCGAAAATATGTCAAAAATCACGAAAAAACATAACCAGAGCGAGCATAAATAAGGATATTTTCCTGACTCCTGAACACCCATACTTACTACGTTGTACAAAACTCCCCGGATCGCCAAACAAATATTTCACTTTCCGAATTCAAGCTTTATCATCAGTAATGCACCTTACTAACAGATTTCGCAGTGCATTAGACTGAGTATTCCGTCTCAGAAATGCAATATCACCAGCCTTTCCCTCACCCCCTGTACCCCTCCTTTTGCTATTGGTGGATATATAAGATTCATCAGTTCTCTGTTCCCTGGGGTATACCACTCTCCCCCTTCTCCTCCCAATGTAAACTTTAACTAAAAGCTTTCTGGACATTGCATCGGGGCTACTTTAATGACATAAAGAGGCCAAGATGTTCAATCGGCCGTTTAAATACGCGCCGGCGCTCGGCTAAAAGGGTTTCCGCAATGCGGCTCTTAAGTATCCTGTGGAAGTAAGTTGATCTTTTAAAGCCGTAGTCCTGGTCAATCTACAGAGTGGGACTTCCATCATTTCGGAAGTCATGCATTATTGATGACGGCCAACACATGACCCTTTCCCTTCCCCCAGACCTCCTAAAGCATGGATTCACTATCAATTTCGTTTTACCTGAGCTTCACTTCAACGAACAGCAAATGATGCGCGTCAGTTTGAAAAGTGCCAGTCAAAAATGGGAAGTGTTGGAGCAAGGGTTAGCAGAGGAGTGAACGCATTTGGAGTAGTAATTCGCTTTAAGTGGAATTAGTCAAATGAAATAGATAAATAGGTATTGCTTCTCTTAGCATACTTAAAGGACACCAGTAGTGAAATAAGTCTCGTAGGATTGGGAAGTGTGGGTTTTTATGTAACAAATACAAGGAATTTTCAATATGAGAAATTATCAACTAAAAATTAAAGCAATGTGACTCCTTCTCCAGGCTTCCTAAAGCATGAATTCACTATCAATTTCGTTTTACCTGAGCTTCACTTCAACGAACAGCAAATGATGCGCGTCAGTTTGAAAAGTGCCAGTCAAAAAGGGGAAGTGTTGAAGAAAAGTTTAGCACAGAAGTGAATACATTTGAAGAAGTTATTCACTTTAGAATTAGCGGAATGAGTCAAATGAAATAGAAAAATACGTACTATTTCTATTAGCATACTTAAAGGACATGAATCATAAAACAAGTCTCGTAATAATAGAAATTGTAGATTTTTATGAAACCGATATAAGTTGTTATATGAATAACTATCAACAAAAAATTAAAGCAATCTTTGTAAAATAGCTTAAAAATAAATATTTATCATTAAAAAATAACAAATTTTGTAGTCGCAAATGGTCAAGGCTTGGAGAAAAATTAGATCTCCACAGAAAAAAATCCTTGGTTTGAAACATTGACTGAAGTTGATCCTTGGTAAAGTCCTCAGGCCATATTCAATATTTCTTTCTGTTTTCTTTCATTTAATTCATTTTTGCATTTAAACTTCAGATTAATTTCTATTTCGGTGTTTGTAGTATTTGAACTTTTAACAAAATCAGTAATAAATTAAATGGTAACAAAAAATGTCGTAATATATTGTATGATATATTTCTAAATTGTGTATTTGATTTTATATTCTTCTTCTAAAAGTTGAAACCTCTATTTTAAAACCTATCCAACTTAAAATGCTAAAGAATAAAATTTTGTTTTATTTTTGTGTTATTTGACTTACATTCAGAAAATTAAAGCAGATGTTCTATAAAAATAATATAATTCAAATTTCTGTTATAGCGAGACATTTTTATTTGTTTAATTATTTAAATTTAATTAAAATTACCTGATAAGGAATATCAGTTTATGTAAATATTCCAGTTGAGGAATTTGGATATGCAGAGTTTGTGCCGTACTGATGAGACATACTATATGTTTACTCTGCAATATAACGTGTAGAATATTGGATACACGTTTTTATTGTTATCTGTAAGCTTCACACGATTGTTCTAAAGGACGACAATGAGAATTTTGAATCTCTTTTTAAATGCTTATTGATAAACATTTGTAGAAATTAGATTTAAACTGGAAACTTGGGAAAATACCAAGATGGCTGTTGCATTAATAATTCTATCAAAATATCTTTTTCTCCCATTATAAAAAAAAACATATTGGTAAAAAAAAACCTTTATATTTATTGAAAAACTTTTAAAATGTGATTTAATCACTGGGATATAGTTTAATTTCATAATATAATCATTTGGCCCATTTTAATTTTTTTAAGTTCATAAAAAATTAATTCAAAAATCTTTTTTTTAAATAACTTTTTCAAAATTATATGCAGTTAAAGCACAAATATTTTGGTAAACATATTTTTAAAAAATCATGGTTCCAAGTGTTAAACAGTCTTAAAATTCTATACATAACTTTCCCACATAAAGGCAACTTTATGAAAATAGTTAATTCAGTTTTATACAACTTTTTTCTTTAGTTTATTAGGCTATTAAATCGCTGATTTTTGTTCGCTTTTGAAATGAATTATAAATTAGAACACTTTTCATGATAATTTTGCCTTTCAAATGCATGCAATATTATCTATATGCGTAGTCCACTGTAGACATTCATGTATCTATTTGAAAGAATATAAAATATATGCAAAATAATTCAAACCCTGAAGGTTATTAGTCTAGGATGTAAACACCATGAGGTAATGGATTTTTTTCTCCAGCCCAACTCTTTTACTTGGATTCAGTGTGTACCTCCTATTCAATGTTTGTTAGATTTTTCATAAATTAAATGATTTTTTTTATTCCTCCTGTTTTGGAGGGAGATATTCACACGCTCTGTCGCCAACACCTTTGATCCGCCAAAGACTATTTTCAGTTCAAAAGAGGGGGGGGGAGGTGTTCTGTCATGGCGCTGCTGAACTAATAGTGCTTTGAAAAAATATTCAATGCAAAAGTTCAAAGGAACTCCCAATGTCTATCCGTACTCCTATTTTTCACTTCTTTTGCTATAGATTTCCTCTCAAAGAAATCCTTATTTTCTATTTTTTTTTCTAACACTGCCTTATTTTGCATAAGAACGTCTCCTTTGTCACTCAATGCATCCTCAGAGATAGTGTCGATGAAATTTATTCCGTGCTGTTTATCTTTCATCCTCATCTTCGGCCTCTCGGATGGTGATGGATTTCTTGTTCCTCTTGCTTCCATTTTTTTTTTATTTTTATCTTTTGGTTGAGTGTCTCATCCGCCCTTCCCTTCCTCCCCGCATTCTGTATGAGCCACCACCCCATATATGTACCCCCTTCCCCTCCTAAAGAAGCTTCCGTTTTGAAAGTTTCTCACTTTTGAAAAGATTAGCATCGGCTCAGGTCCTTTTAATACGCTCCATGCTTCTTTACGTCTGCTGAGCTTTGGATTCTTCTTCTTTTTTTTTCTTCTCATATTTTCATAAACGAAGTATATTTTGAAAACATTTTATGATTTTCATCCGAGATACCAAATAAAAGTTTTTAGGGAGAGGGAGAAAAAAAATGTATATATAGATATACAGGACTTTTCCATGAATGTGCGAAAACTTTTTAAAATTCTATAAGCTTATAAAAATTAAAAAGTGGGGGAAAAAAGTATTCAAAACTATTTTGAGAAGATGGTTGATAAAATAAATAAAAAGGGGGGGAGTTGTTGATATTATCGTGAAATTATGATGTTTCTCGACTATGATGATGATGGACAATTTTTGTTTTCACGGCGACTGATTTTAAAGTCAGAATATGTGTTAAAGATATTTCAAAGTACTTTAGTTCGGAGTTGGTAAACTTTATAAATATTTTCGAAAATTTGTAAAAAAAAAATTCTAACTTATTAGAATTTTTCTTAAATTATCTTATAAAATTTTAATTTCTTGAAAGAATTAATATTTACTTTTTTTCTAAAAAAAAACCCCTGGAAAATATGTTTAAATTTCTTAATTCATTTATGTGAACCGATTAATCTTTCTCCTTCAAAATACATTAATTTCTCGTTATTACGATGGTCGTTTTTCCAATGTTCAAATGGATCATAAAAAATAATAAACACAGAGAACAAAAAAAATTTAACTGAAATTTTTAATTGCAAGTACAGTTACTTTTTGACATAATGGCGTGACGATTCGTTATTTTTTCCCATCGATAGATCAGATTTCCGATATTCTCCTTTACATCTGGAGGTTTCGACACGATTTCCTTCTTCACAGGGCCGTAACTGCAGGTGTGGTTTATTATCTGGACTCCATTCAAGTCCGGATGGTAACATTAAAGGGGGAGAATCACAAAGGTAACCAAAAAGAAAAGAATTGTCCCTAAACTGGCCAGATGTAATAATGTTCAAACATGTGTCTCTTTGAAAGGGAGAGAAATTTTACAACTTCTTTACTAGATTCATCCTCCGCTTAAAAATCTATGTCCTTGAAAAGTGCCATTAGAAACAATAACCAAATTCCTGCATAATTTACTGTCCTTAAAAGAACATTTTAAAAGACTTTCAGATAAACGAAGAGTTTCAAAGGAACGTTAAAGCCATTTCACACCACGGCAACTTTTATGAAGAAATGAAAAATGACTTGAATTTTCACGGCTCTTACGTCGAATAATAGCAATAATTGTTAATAACATTTGTAATGAACAATTATAATTAACATTTTAGTCGTGTTAATAACATTTGCTAAAAAATTTCTTTCTTTCTCTAAACTTGACTTTTTTTAGTGGTACATCAGAACTTGAAAAAGAAAATAGGGCCCTCTTACATAATCTTTTCTAATGCCAAACGATTTACTGTTTTAAAATAATTCATCTTAATCTCTGTATTTGTTCTTATTACTCTTTAAAAAACTTGAAAGCGCTTGGTTCCAATGCAAGCCTTTCTTTTATTCTAGAAAGTGTCGAATTAGCAAATTAAACAAAATATTAAATTTTATTAATATGTGAATCGGCGTGATCATGTTAAGGCCAAACTTCCTTTTTAAAAAAAAACTTATTATAAACAAAGATAAATAATAAAAGATATTTTATAAACAAAGATAAATAATAAAATATATGTTATAAACAAAGATAAATAATATAAGATATTTTATAAACAAAGATAAATAATATAAGATATTTTATAAACAAAGATAAATAATAAGATATTTTATAAACAAAGATATATAATACAAATAATTTTTGCAAAGATAAAAAAAATATATTCAATGATATATTTTATACAAAATTCGGTGTTATGTATAGATGTTTTAAAACAAGCCAGCAGTCGTTGCCAAGTTAATTTTATTCTTGAAGCATATTTCTTTAAAAAATAATAAATATATTTAAATTCTGTTGTCGCTTAAAATGAATAAGTTTCACGACTCTTTATACTATAACGCATCTGAACGTATTCTCTAGCGAATGTAAATAATAGAAAGCAATTGTAGGAAACGCGAATAAATATATTATGAACTCAGAAAAGGATTTTGTTTGTTTTTAACTGAAGAAATATTAAATCAGCGGTTTACATGAGACTGTCGATACTAGATGTTAGGGGAAATTAATATATTACAGCTTAAGTTTTAACTATGGGATTTTGAAAGGCTCGAATTGAAAGAATTTATTTTAAATATGGACAATCTTTTATTATAGATAATATATTCATGGTAATATTTTTATTTCCTGATATTTTAAACATTTTAAATCTACGATATTAATATCAGCAAATTCAACATGCGTAATAATGTTACACAATTGTTTTATTAATTTTATTTTAATAACCAAAATTAAAATTATTTCTGAAAATTGATTACACTAGATGGTTACATCTTTTAAAAATATATTGCTACTATTATTAAATATTAATTTTTTAAGGTGATGAGTACTAATGAAGATTATTTAAATATATTTAATGCCAAAATTTCTTTTACTTTTTTGGAAAGTAGAATTATAGTCTGTAAATATTTTAAATTTAGCCCATTGACTATTAGCAAAACATATCCTATTTCCTACTCATATATTCACTCATTTTAAATTCGAAGTTCAGTTCAATCCCATCTATTCAAATTCCGTAGAGAAAGGGTTAATGGACCAAAACTGTTTTTAACATTGAAATAATTACAGAATGTGTTAAAATATTCATAAAATAAGTCGAATAGAAACATTTGTAAAACAAAATCAAATTAAAATATTTGAAAATTTATAAGTTTTTTTAGTAGATCATTACTTTTTAAGTTTTTGATTTCTAAGAATATTTTAAGTTTTTGAATAAGAATTTGGAATTCTAAGAATAATAGAACACACACGTTCCATTGGTAATCAAAGGGTTAACCGTTATTTCCTTGCAACAATTGCATTTAATTAGATTTCTGAATTCTATAAAGTGAAATTAAAACTTTTGAATGATACTATAATCTCAAGCAAAATTATAACATATATATCAGTTATTGTATGGGTTTTTTGTTGAATTCATAAGAATCTCCGCAACAAAAACACTTTTGTTTAATTAGTTACAGGGGAAATAACATTGAAAGGATTTACAAGTTTTTAAACCTACATTTAAAGGATTTAATTATAAGGTTCTATTGATATATGCTTGTGTATATGAATATAATTTTAAGATTAGATTTACATAATATCATCTTAATGGAGTCGTGATCATCCATACTTTTAAGTTTTGCCACCCCACCCCGCCTTCAAACGTCTCTCGACCAAGTGACATACCTATCCAGACGAAGATCCATTTTCTGAAGCAAGTTTCAAAAGCATGGCATGCCTTTGTTGATTCGTAAGGAAATATCATTTCGCCATTTAGTCAGTAATCCGAATTCAGTCAAGATTTTCTGCTTTGACTGAGCACCATTTATTTCCCCGAAGACACCGATGCTTCGGATGTTACCAGATGCATGCGAGAGGGGTGCGATGCCCTGAAGTGGGTGTGACTCATCTCCTCCAAAGGAAACCGGACGCGAAAAACGCGTGCATTTTTGCACCCTGCCCAGCAAGTGAGATGTCATAAACTAATTGGAGCTCCTTTTCCGATCAAGAGGGCCCCGCCTAAAAGCCGGAGCCCCGAGGCACTCTGATCTTGTGACGTCAGGGGTCCCAATCTGATTACCAGAAATGACATCACCCTACGGAAGCAAGAGGAATCCGGATCCTCCCCAGAATCGTGATTTATGAGTGGAGACAGGCACTTCTGAAAATCCGGAGTGTTTATTCTTCAGTGGCTCTGGCACTTATTTAATGTGGAGACAGTCACGCTGCTGAATTGTCTCCGGATGGATGGATATTTGGGTAGCATTGTTTACTTGCGCCAAAATTGATCATGCTACTCCAAAAAGAGGATAAATATATGAATACGTGTTAAAGGTGGAAATTAAAAGTATTGAAAACCTGAATTGCAAAGTGAAATGAATGCAACGTAGCAATAAAAACCCTCACAAGTATAAAGAAAAGTTTGTTGTTGTTACCTATGACACTTGCCATATTGGGCAGTGGCTCTGGCACTTATTTAATGTGAAGACAGTCACGCTGCTGAATTGTCGCCGGATGGATGAATATTTGGGTAGTATTGTTTTTTACTTGTGCCAAAATTGATCATGCTACTCCAAAAAGATGAAAAATATATAAATACGTGTTAAAGGTGGAACATAAATGTATGGAAAACCTAAATTTTAAAATGAAATATATGCAACGTAGCAATAAAAACACACACGAGTATAAAGAAAAGTTGTTGTTGTTGCCTATGGCACTTGCCATATTGGACACCCCCCCCCCCCCAGCTGATACAGCAGCAGGTTTAAGCCAAAAGAAGCGTCTCTTGTTTTTGAAGTAGCACCAACTAGGGCCAAGAGTACCACTTAGCTACACACTCACCGCATTCGCTTGCACAACCCCTTTTTATAGGGGGGCGGGTTCACACATCTCACAGGTAGCACACAGAAGAACAGCCATGCCCGAACCGGGATTTCCAGAACAAGAGGAAGACGCGCTACCTTTGCGCCAGAAAGCCAGCATTCAGAAAAGTACCAAGGTTAAAAGCCATAAGTACTTCTAAAAACCTTCTCACATATACTCTAATAAACTTGTCATGCCGACAACAATCTTACATGGCATTGGCGTACAATAGCTAAGAAGTATTAACCTTTGGCGGGAATTTTTAATGAATTTATCGCGTTATCATTGGTGAGTTTCTTTTTGCTATTAATTACTGGCATGCGTTAATAGTAGCCAAAAGTCGAATTTGCTGTTTTTGATACATTTTTCTCAATCGATTAAAACAAAAATTTGCAGCCGCCCTGGTGCAGAGGTAGCGGGCCTTCCTCGTTATCTGGGATTCCCGGGTACCAATCCCGGTTAGGGCATAGTTGTCCTTCTGTATACTCTCTGAGAGGTGTGTGAATAGCTAAGTCATACTCTTGGCCTTAGTTGGCACTACTTCAAAAATAAGAGAATCTCATTCGTTTTAAAATCGCTGACGGATGTCATTGAACTTGTCCATGGCAAGTACCATTAGTAACAACAACAGTATAATAATTGGCGTCCTGGCTTAGGGGTGGCGTGTCTTTCTCGTGTTCGAGGTGTCGTGGGTTCGAGTCCTGGTTGCGGACATGGTTGCTCTTCCTCTGTTGTATCTGTGAGATGTGTGAATGTCCCCCTCCCCTGTAAAAAGAGGCCGTGGAAGCTAATGGGATGCGTGAGTAGCTAAGACGTACTCATGGCCCTAGATGACGCTACTTGAAATACGAGAGGAATACTGTTACGAGCGAGCAAAACGCACGCCAAAGGTGAAAACGCTGACCGCGCTTCACGGGATACTCCGCGCCAACCGGGTTGACTTGGCGGGAAGAATGTTCTGGTAACCCCGAG
>JAOUZG010041575.1:4693896-4733402 GCA_026289955.1 Argiope argentata
ATATAAAGTCCATTCAATCCGAACCCGCTACGCTAAAAACGTAACAATACGACTTAGAATCGTTGACTGAGTAGGCGAACTTATCCATGGCAAGTGTCATTAGAAAAAATTGTATCCAGAAATCGAAGAGTGTACAGGTGCAAGACAGTGAAAACGAATGTATTCACTTGATTACTTATATTAATTTAAAAGTTACTAAGCAGTTGTGAAGTTGTTATTAAGCAGTCAATAACTACGTAATTTAGGTGAAAGCTTTCACAAATGCTTACGGATAAAAATATTTGTACTTGTAGTTATGATCACACTATTAAATAATTAGTACTTAAAATAATTACCGTCCAATGAAGGTGGTTGGTTCTCAAAGGCTTAAGGGAACTGATAACAATAAAGAATATCGTTGATAAATTGTAAGATACATTTATAGTTGATTATTTAAATTATAAAGTAAAAAGGATTATTTTCTAATAAATGTTTTGCATCTAAAAGTCTTAAGGAAATTGGAGGCAAAGAGGAAAAATGTTATCAAATTGTCAGATATGTTTATATTTGATTATTTGAATTACTTAAAAAAATCTTTACATTCCCACGAATAGAAAAAACAATATTAAAAAGTATTTTTAGAATAAACCTTAAATATACATTCATGTGAATTTGTCTTTTTATTAAATATATGTTGAGTATCTATTACTTTATTTTAAAACACTAGAGGAATTGTGAGAACCAAATTAATAAAGTAATTGACAGTCTTTCCAGATGAATTTCTTTTTATATTTTTTCTTATGGAAAAATAAATAGAAGGCGTTTATCGTAGTATAAATTCTTAGAAATAATTTATATGCTTATTTCTTATTTTAATCTATTACTCAATTATATAAGATCGTCATAAAATAGTTTTTCATTATCACTGATACATGCATAAATCAAGTATCATAAAAAAATCCGAATAATTAGTATACTTTTCTCAATGAATACCTTTTCCTTTAATGTTATGCTAATGTTGATTAAAAAAAAATACCTCCCCAGGTGGTGGTAAAAGTAATCAATAGAAAATAATTAAGGTGTGAAACTAGTTGTGTAAAATTTAACATCATTTGCATATAAGAGCGGTAAGTTTTGTATTCATTTTTTCTCCCATTTAAACAATTATTTTCTATCCAGCCAGTTAAGAGTGTCATCAGAATTGTCATACAGTGGGAGTGATGTTTTTTATTGTGGAAAAATTTCATTTGGTTCTGAGAGTTTCTGAAAGGAATTGAGAAATTTGTAATTTGCGGCTCCATTGAACGTCATTAGAGGCAGGAGATAATATATCAGCGAAATTAATGGTGGTTTAATAATGACGTGGATAAAATTCAAATTATTTCTCCATCATTATTTAGCTGGAGTAACATTGTCATTAATACGTTACATGCTATTTGTTTTAAATTTAACGATGCCGCATACAGAATATTTGTATTTAATCGTCTTTTTTTTCAGGCATTGCTACAGGTTGTATCATTTATTTTATCTCAAAAAATATATATAAATGTAAAATTTTGTTGTTAGTTCTTAAAATCTAGAGCTCAAAGAAAAATATCTTAGAAAGTTTTTGATAATGATGTTTTGTTCCTCAACTCGGAGGTTTTTCAGCCTTTTAGTATTTGGGGTTTCATCTTTCACATCATTATTTCGTCGTTTTCTTTTTAATAATTCTGTTCGAATTTTGTCTCGTGGCATTGGATTTACCCATTTCGGTTGATTCTCTGCAAAATAACTTTTGTTTTACTGATTTATATATATATGCAATGACATTTATTTCTCTTGTTATCTGTTTTTTTTTGTTGCCAAATCTGAATTTTTATTTATATCTTTTGAAACTAAAAATTTTATTTACTAAAGTATTTTCTCTTTGTACTGGACTTCGAAATATTTGATCATTTATGATACAAGCCTTAGTTAGAAACTTTAGGGGTATAAACTCTTTTTTTCATTTTTTTTTTCATTTCATTTTCTCTTTCTTATGCTTGAGCAAGGATAAGGTTTAGGGTAAGGTTTTGACCTTGAAGATTGAGATCAACCCAATTAGAAAGGACAACTTCCGTAAAAGCGAGTCTGGTGCAAGCTAAATCTGTCGAAGCCGCTGGTGTGGCTTTGAAATTTGGAGAGTTCAGGTGCTCGTTTAAGTGTCGTCTTCTTTAACTGACCATTGTAGAAAATAATGAGGTTCATTTAGAAATAACTTTCTTGCTTCTTGAAAATGTGAATATAATTTATTAAGCTACGTTGATTCGTTGATGAAGAGACACGACCATGTATTCTTTTATTTCGTTTGAAATAAAATCAGTTTTTAAATAATCGTTTTGAGATAAGTTGAAGATAAAATGTTAATAAACGGTATTTTATTTGTTTTTATGTACATGATAATATCAGTGAGGATATTTTGGAAAAGAACTATGAATCGAATTTATCTTTGAGTAAATTGATTTTACTGTAGCTATAAAGTAGTCATACTTATTAAAGATGTTACCTTTTACCGCATATGGGCCCATATATTGCAGTTTTGATTTCTTTCTTCCAATAACCTTAATTTATATTGATTAAACTACTTTAGAAGAATTTGAATTTAAATTCTGTTAGTTTTATATCTCTAAAATAATATCAAAGTTACTCTTTGTCTATTATGAAAGAAGATCATATTATATTTAATTCTTTAAACCTTTAAAAATTTTAAAGAACTATTCACTCACTTTCGATTTTCATGTCAGAACATGATGTTTTTGGCATCAACAAAACTCCGTAGGCGAAAAAAAAAATTATTATCTGCACGAGCATCTCAAAAAATCAGCTTTTAATAACGCTTTGATTTGCATTTACAAAAGCTCTGATTTTTTTAAAAAAATAAGTTAATGACTACAACAAATAAAGCCTAGAAAAATGTCATTTTGAGCGCGTGATTACATGAAATGAAATAAATAGGAAATGTGATATTTTTTTTAAGCAATCAATGCGATACAATGTTTTTTTTTTGGATCGTTTGCAATACTAAAGTGACTCATTCAATGAAACGATTAAAATGAATGAAAATATAATTTAACTCGCAAGAGCACGGCATGCTTCATACTTGCCGGCATGCATAATTTAACTCGCAAGAGCACGGCATTTCCTTTTAATCTTTTTTTTATGTCATCTTATCCAAACTGGCTAATGTATTAGAGATCTTAAAGGCCTCGGTGTGTCAACTTGGTGTCCCGTCCATTGAAGTCCAATTCGCCGATATTCCAAAGTGCGGACGCATTTCCGGCTGAGGGTTTTGCTCAAAGGGAGAGCTGTCGCTTAATGCAACGCAAACAAGCTCGGATATCGAGAAATCCGACGACAGAGTGTCAATGAATGTCGGCGAGGCTTTATGGGACCAACTATTGATTGCGAGTCAGTTTCAGGGGACATTAAAGTGATTCTCTTTAGAGGAGATGATTAAAATCTTCCGACATTGACAGCATTGCTCACAGTACAACAGAAAAATGTAGGTCTCTCATTGGTCGTTTTTAGACGGTTTTGATTTAAATTAACGAACTGACGAGTTTGCTGTTCTAGCATTGTCTTTATTAATTTATTCGTTATTTTATTTACTTTTCACTGTGAATCTGCATCCAGATAACCATCATTTGGTTGTTGCTTATTGCCTCCCTTGGATTGAAAAACCAATTCAAACCAGTCAAGTAAGAGTTCGGCGAAAGAGGGGTGTAGTAGCTTCTAAGGATAAAGATCCCTGAGAACCCAAGGGCAGAAGTCTGACGCGCTATCTTGACCAGGTCGTCGATATGTGATTTTTTAATTGATAATATCAATCATTGCCAGTGAATAAAGTAAAATCACGTTTTGTGAGTAACGTTATGCTTTAAAGCTATTTTACGGATTGTTTGGAGCTGTTTCACCCCTTCGCATGCAAAGTCGTGTCTGACACGCGCATCGAATTGCTGAATTTTTAGTTTCAAGTCTGCAACTAAGTCGCAGAACAAAGTATTTAAAAACATAAAAATTAATTCTAAGGCTTTAATATCCCAAATGCTCCATATATTATATAAAAGAATTAAATTAACAAGAATGACCAAAATAGGATGCGTCATCTAATTAGAAAATTAAATAAATTTGTATATCAAGGGATTAGGTCCATCTAAATCTGTTAAAATTGTAATTGATATTGTAAATAAGAATTACAAATACAGTACACTCCTGAGTATCCGGTTTCCGAACTATCCGGCCCTAACTTTCTTTTATCATAATTAAATGATGATGGCAAAACGTTACGTTGACAACATTGCTAAGACATTGAAAGCGGACGTCTGATCCAATTTTCCAACGTGTCATGTGCAAGATACAAGTTGTAACAGGATAAGAGCAACATTCTGCTCGTTGTTCATTGTTTCATTAGAGTGTAACGGACCGCTATGGTTGTCGCTGTTACCGATTAAAACTGCACAGTACACATAATATTTGTGAATTGATTTGGCTGTAAACATGATGTTTTTTAAAGTGTACCACAGTGAAGATTTCAAAATCTATGATAAACGAAAAAAAGGCAACAGTGACTATGAAGAAGAAATTACACTCCTTACAGCGACAAGATTTTAGTGTAACAGTAAAAAGCAGCAACAACTTTTGATTCACCGGGCCACGATTATAAAGGGATAATGAGATAATGTGATGAAGAAATTGCACTCCATACAGAGACAAGATTTTAGTGTAACAGCAAAAAGCAGCAACAATTTTTATTATTCACCAGGCCGCGTTTGTAAAGGGATAATGAGATAATGTGACGTAGAAATTACACTCCATGCAGCGACAAGATTTCAGTGTAACAGCAAAAAGCAGCAACAACTTCTATGATTCACCGGGCCGCGTTTATAAAAGAATAATGAGGTAATGGTAGAACTCCATACATTCAATAAGAAGTGAGAAAAGGCGTATTATAATTGTGAGTTTGCGGTATAAAAAATTATTTTGGTATTGGCGGGGAAAAAATGAATTCATAGAACTCTTGCTTATTCGTATTCTTTTTTGTATTTAGTCTGCCCTTCCACCCACATAAAGCCTTATACTTGGGAGGGCACTGTACTCTAACAAATTTCCCTGTTACATTACCATGTAATCCATGATTCATAATTTATTAGCCGTTATATAAATGATCTCATAGACCTTTTAGTAACTGTACTCATTTGAACCCAAACTGAGGTATGTCCTCGATTTTGTATTAATTCTTGAATATTCACTTTTGCCTTTCGTTGTGAACATGCTAATGTGCAGAGATTCACCCCATTCCTACTGATGCAAATTTACAACGCCATAGACCATAGAATAATCAATGGCAATGGATGGGGTGAATTTTTTGGGCAAACATTTATCTCCATTGAATGAAATTAGCGCATAAGAATAATGAAACAAGTTCGAAACAAGTGCCGAATCTGACATCCACCCTAAGTTACTAATCCGGAACGAAGTGCCGCCTGGTTTCGTCTTAGCCAACCGGGAAAATGTATCCGATTACAGGGACGCGTCCAGTGGTCATCTACCCTCACCCCCTTGCATTCCTTTGCACAACTCCCTCGCCACATAATGGAATTACCATCTCTTGGAGGGGCAGTGGCCCAGAAAAACTGCCTCCTCCGAGAACTAAACAGATTAAGAGCGGAAGCTTGGTAACGAAATCTGATTAAGTGGCTGTCCGTCCGGGCTTTGCATCGGGTGAAGGTGAACACTCCAGAGGACAGAGATACCCCTGAATCTGTATTAGGAGGGAATAAATATCACTCGATTTTCTTGACTCGTAGAAATTATAATTTTTACATTTTTAGTTAAAACTGTAGAAAGTTAGCAATAATAGATGCAAATAATTATGCTCAGTTTACTATTTGAGTAATATTATATTGAATTAAAAATTAGGATAATAATTAGTAGTTATTATTCTGGAATGATAATTACATTTGAATTGTTAAATTTAAATAACCATAAATATATATATCACTTAAAGGAATTATTGAGCAAAAACTAGCCTTATTAAATGAAAAGTACACAAACCCACATTTATGTAATTCAATGCTGCGAATTTTTGTATCCAATATTTAAATGGTGTCCCAAAATTAACGCAAGA
The DNA here is from genome assembly GCA_026289955.1 of Argiope argentata. Classification (NCBI taxonomy): domain Eukaryota; kingdom Metazoa; phylum Arthropoda; class Arachnida; order Araneae; family Araneidae; genus Argiope; species Argiope argentata. The sequence continues at coordinate 4,700,024 of JAOUZG010041575.1, forward strand.
TTTTAATTTGCCACATTTGTGCAGTAAAATGCTGGCAACCTTATTAAAACCTCCCATTTGGCTGCTGATTATTTAAGATTAGAAAAAGAGATTGCACAATAGAACAACTTGTTGACGAAAGATTTGCATTAAATAAAAACACAGTATTTTTTCTTTAAATTTTTATATTATTACTAAATTGTAAAATATAGATGACAGGGTTGTGTATGGAATAATACATAGAACAAACGGCCTCCATGGTTTTGCTGACACATATGCTCTCATTTGTCGAAATTTTCTATGACCATTTTGCATAAATGTGACTGAATTTCGTTTATGAGGCTTTGGATTTCCTCCTTCAGTGGTCGCGTGCTTAGTAAGTGTTGTATTGAAACAGTGACTTTCAATACCTCCTTGAAAAGGAATCCAATTGGGTTAAATCACACAATCTAGGGGGTCAATTTTCAAATTTTCAGACTGCGACCACTAAATTTTCATTGTTTTAAAAATATTGTTAAACAATTTAAATTAGGAAAACCCATTGTTCTATGTGCAACGCTCCATTTTAAAACTATCGAATGGCTTTTTTAAAAAATACGGTTGCAAACCCTTTACTGCAAGAACTGTGGCAAATTAAAATCTTTTGTTAATACCCTTTAGTTGCACTGTCTACTAACGAATCCAAATACTTTTAAAACGAAGAGAATTTCTTTTAATGTGCACGATTATAAAACTATTCAAAGCTACGGCTGATCTCATAACTCCAAAAAATTCTTGGAATCAATTGAGCAGCGTCCTGCTTTCCAATCTACGAAAATCGCCGAATGTCCAATTGGAAAACTAATTCATCCATCTTGGAAATTGTGTTTTTAGAAAGTCTATCCAGATCATGCTTATTTTGATTGACCACACTGTTCAGATTATCATAAATGCATATATTTAATTTGTACTTTTTTAGATACAATTGAATTATAAATTTTGTTGAAAACTTCTGATCTGTTAGATTTTTTTCAATACGTGATCATCTTTGTTTCCTTATTTAAAAATCAATAAAATATTTATTTATTTATTTTTTATTTTCTTATATGTGAAGTAAAGGGGAGAGAGGGGGATCTCAAGGTTATGACGAATCTCCAATTTTTTGATCTCCCTGGGGTCAAGAAATACGTTTATCGCAAATGACTGTCTATGGCAAAGATAATTAAAAAACACTTTGAGTTGGATACATGAAATTTGATGTATTAGCTTTAATTTAAGATCGGAGATTTCTGTCAAATTTCTAACAAAATTCATTCAGCAGACGTCTATCTGTCCAGTTGTTTGAATATAAGCTTACACTATAACTACTAAAAGAAGAGAGCTTGATGGGTAAAATTTGTAGCATTGGTTTAACATCTATAGAGTAGATATCTACCAAACCTTCAGCCAAATTTAACAAGACTGACTGTCTGTCTCTTTGTATTTTTGTAAACACAGAAATTCGATAATTCAAAAACGGAATGATTTAAATATAACAAATTTCATATGTAGGTTTGACAACAAATTTAACTTTGTAGCAAGACCGAATGTGTAGATTTTTATCTAAATGCGAGGAAAACCTATTTTTCCCCCTGACGACGAAAAAAAATATTATCTACTCTTAAGCATTTGAGTAATAAAATTTAAAAAAAGTGAATACATATTATTTATACTTTTTCTTTATAAATCTTTAAATTTTAATGAACGTATTCATCGTTGAAGAGGAAATAAATATTCTTTCTGTCATTCCTCATTAAACAAGATAGATTTTTCGAATTTCAAACGATATTTCCAAAAATTATTTCTTCCACTGCAGCAACGCCAAATAGTTTCTTAAATAGAAACCAGAAATTAAGCGAAGTGTTGCTGCTTCCGATGATCGAACAAAGATCGGGAGGTCGAAGTCTGGTATTTCTTGAAGTTATTTACTGTGCCATCAGCAGTTATTTGACTCATCCATCATAGAAAAAGCAACAAGCATTTCCCAGAAAGACTTCCAAAACATTAGTTTCTGAGGATATCAGTGAAGGTAAAAAAATAAGTTTTTTTTTTTATGTAATAAGAATAATAACAAGTTTGCTAATCTCATAATCGTTGGTTAGAGGAATCCTTTTTGAATCGCTTCCATTCTGGTGAGCAAGAAGATTAACTTATTACGTTTTACGAGTTCTTCGATTAATGACCTCTTCACGTTTTTCTCATAAACGCCCTTAAACCAAAAACTCAACTCATCTACGTGTGGCTGCCTTTGTTTTTCGCTCTGAAGAAATAATTAAATCTGGGGCCTTTGACGGCATTAAGCGCTGTGTGGAGTTGTTTTTTTCTTGCACCCTTTCTTTGTTCTCGTCCCTCACCTATGTTTTGAAAGGCGGTAATTGGAATTTTTATCGCGTGTTTTGGCGACGAGTTCTCTTCAGAAATGAGTTTTTCTTGGCATATTTTCTGTGAATGACACTCAATGGAAGCCGTGTTTGTATTTTTTAACAACTCAATTACTGGGATGCATCTTTCTTCTTCTTCTTTTTTTTTTAAATTGTAGTTTCTTCTAAGTTTAACAATTGTTTGGTACATTTTTTTTTGGTAAAAATATGACCTAAAAAACTTTTCAAAGGAAAAAAGTTTTAACAGGGTTTTTCCTCACAAAATTCTTTGTTTCTAGCAATCTTTATAACTGCACAATTTTAGCAAACGTCTTGCTACGGTTAAATTATTGCATCCACTAGGAACTATCTTCAATTTGAAGAACGGTTTTTAGATAATTTGGTTAGATTAACCTTTTTATGTATGGTAGCAAGTATTTAACTCTGGTATTTGATAATATGAGAACATGTTAAAACATATTGTTTGATTTGAAGCGTCAAAATGCAGAAGGAGAAATTTGGCGATTTATCACTTTTAAGGCATCGAATTTTGGCCGTCAGCTTAGTTTGAAAATGCAAGAGGTTGCCATATTTGGCGATTTATCACCAAAAAATTGTTACTACTTGGTACGAATGTCCACCTCGTACTCGATTCTGTTGTCTGGCCAATAAGGGGCAGGATCATGAGATGAAGAAAATGGGAATGAATTTGAGACTGCTAGGAAAGGTATCGGAAGTTATATGTATAATAATACATATATTTTTTTATTTTTTGTAGATAGCAAAAAAGTTTTGGAGCTTGAACGATTTTGAGATGGGGGGGGAGGTATCCACCACTTTCTAAATATCGACACATGCTCAATCTGATAGACACGTGATTATTTAAAATTGTTTTAAACTGGTTTTTCATTAAAAAAAATTACAATTCAATTGATTGGGGGATGTTCTAAAACCATCGTTTTTCTAAATGTTGGTGAATGCGAAATACGAGTCGAGTCAAAAAATATATTTTTTTTATTGTCGGATTGATACCACGTGACTTAAAAAATGGTAACTCAATTATAAGTTAAATTTTCTAACAACAGATTTAATTTTTTTAATCTGGAATTATGTTAATGCTGCAGTTAATTTAAAAGAAAGAAAACCACTTTACTTTTTTTTGAAGTTTTTGGATTGGTAGCAGCAATATAACCAGCAATGTAATTTCACTTGTTACATAGAAAGGACATTTATTTCACTGAGGTTGATTAAAACTGCTTCATCTCCTAGCAGACAGGGTCTGACTAAGGCAGGGGCATACGGGGAAGTTGTCCCGGGCCCCCACATAAATGGGCCCTCCAAATCGATTAGAAATTTCATTTTACGTTTCCTTTTTTGATGAATGATCTTAATTACTAAATAGTGAAACAGAGAGGGCTCCAAAGAAGTTTGTGCCTAGGACCCCAACTAGGCCAAGTCGGGCCCTGCTAGCAGATGAGTCTGTCTTTTTATGAAACAGGATGTCGAACCGGTAATACGTGAGGCTGAAGGTTATGTTGCCACCATGTCATCGCATAAGTTATTGTAAGCATCAATATAGTTGTAGATATGAAAAAAAAGTGTTTAGACAAATGCTTTAATGATGGGAAAATATTAGAAATTCTGAGCTGAACTATTGTCTTTCATTTGTAATAATAAGAAAAATATTTAGTAAAATCTATGTAATTTGGCGTGATTTTGATTCAATTCTTAAGTACAGCGGAGATGAATCGTAAAAAAAGATTAAAATGAAATCTGCTATGCGTATTTCAATGTATCATGTCAGAACATCATTTCTTGAACGGCCAAGCACCACGTGCTCGTGCAAGTAAAATTATATTTCTATTCCCTTTATCTCATTGTATGAGTCCCTTTAGTATTGCAAACGATCCAAAAAACACTTTGACTCGCATTGATTGTTAAAAAAATATCCAATTTCCTATTTATTGCATTTCATGTAATCACGTGCTCAAAATGACATTTTTCTAGGCTTTATTTGCCGTAGTAATTAATTATTTTTTTAAAAAAATTAGAGATTTTTGTAAATGGGATGGCACTACGTTATTGAAAGTCAATTTTTTAAAGATGTTCTTGCAGAAAATGACATTTTTAATTTTCGTCTACGGATTTTTGTTGGCGCCTCAAATCTCATTCCCAAAGCAACATCATGCTCTGACAAGATAAAAAAAATGCCATAGAGGGTAAAAAAGGACCAGTCATATCTCATCCCAGTAATTTTTATTAATAATTTCAAATTATTCGGTAATCTACAGAAAAATTTAAAAGTATATCTGTAAAGTATCTACAAATCCAGCATATAATTTATTAAATTTGGTCCCCTTTTCTAAGAGCTAATTAGAGGATTTTAAGATAAATTGTTTGCGAAATGAATCAAAAACAACCCTTTGATTCTATTAATTGATGCTATCTTTGTTGTAGAAAAGGAGCAGCAGCAACAACAACTAAACAGCTTATTACTAATGAGTCATTTTCTTAAGCCTTTCATTTTTTGGTTATTACATTAATCGAACTACTTATATTCCTCAAAAGTTGGGAAAACTAAAGTTTTATATCTACAAACCTAAACTTGTTTCATTTACTAAAACTTTTATTTGAAATTAAAAGTTAACGAACTTTTAGCTGTTTCCTTACCGATAGTTATTATAATCTTTCGATGGAATATCCCCCCAACCCCCTTCTCGGCAAATATTGGGTCGATTTTTCTCATTATCCAGAAACCAGAGCGAATTCTGGTGGGTATTCGAGAGAAACTTCAATTATAACCACCCTTTTGTGTAGATTACAAAGGTAAAGATTTTCCATTTTGTAAAAGCCAGGCACGCTGGCCAAGAAATCAACTGAAAAGTTTCCGACGATTTCCACTCATAATATGCAACCCGAGGGGTTTAAGGATACATTATAGGAATATTTGATACAGGGAAGGTAAAGTATCTGGTTGGGGGTCGGCACACACTCATTCGAGAACTAACTTTATGGCACGCAACACCGAACCTTCTTCACTGTTAATAGAATCGATTAATGATTTTGGATGAAAGGAAGGTGTGTAAAGGATCGATGTAGCCGGCCCAGAGTTTGTGAGAGCTTTCATTACGCGGGGGTGGTTGTACGCCCGCCTTCCTCGTGGGAATGTCCGCACGTGCCCCCATGGTAAAAGGGAGGGAAAACTAACATGTAGAAACCTGAGTAGCTGACGCCTCATCGCAAAAGTCTTCTTTCTTTTCTGTTTTGCTGGGAATCTGATTGTAAATGCTGATTTCTTGCTATTCCGCTGGAAAACACGTCTGTTAGCCCTAACAGGTAGCCTAACTTCTTGTTATTGTTTGGCGTTAAAGCAACGCATTAGATTCCCGTAGTTAGACTACTGAAATAGATATCATCAAGAAGCCTATATGGGTTTTGTGATTGTGTAGGGTCATTAAAGGCTGCAGTAAAAAGTCCGAATTAGTGCAATAGTTATTTATTTGTAAATTAAGCAATATGTAGACGATTTACGGACACAAGAATAATTTAAAAATCCATTTATAAGAGCATGGATTAAAGCGTGCAGAGCATGCCAAGGACTGACCTGAACCGACTCATAGCGCTACAAGACACAGAGGAGGGCTACAAGTCATAATATACAAGGCATTGTATTCATGACATTCAGTTATGGTTTGTGTTGCAGAAGCGGCTACAAATGTACATTCACTTCCATAAGTTAAGCGCGGAGAAAAAAATGCTTATTTCCGGAAGCAATCAGAATTGATGCTTAAAGCTTTCAATGTGTTTTGAAGATATACGTGCTTCTATGACTTCCAGAAGATGAATGGAAGATTCTGAGCACTGGCGTGCTGTGGGGCGCATTGAATAAATAAATAACTATTTACTTCTGAAGGGTTTGACATTCTTCTCCCTTTAAGAAATGATTTATTTCCTTGGAAGGATGAAAAACGCACGCATGGTTTTTTTATCTGGACTCGACTTAATGCCCAATTGGTCCCATTAAAGGGGAAAATCCCCCATCTGGCGATCTGGAGCACTTACAAAGTGAGGGGGTTATACAGATCATGTTCACAGCTGGCCTGACAAGTTCAGTTATGAAGTGTGGGAACTAGGGAACGTTACAGCGGTCAAACAGGTGTCTCAGAGCAGTTCCTTTTACCAGGGAATGTATCGCCAAGACAGATGACTATGCCGATAAATAACTTCTAGGTTTGTTTGCTTATTATTCAAAAAGTGTGGATAATTTTTACCCTTGCTTACATTAAACACTAGGCGTCTTTTGCAAACAGCTAGTTCTATAAAATATTGATCAGATTGTCAGGATAAATGTCAAATCGTTTCGATGTCCATTAGTCCTTCATTTTATCAGGGATTAAACTTGATATAATGAAGGATACTTTTACATTCTTTACTACTAACTACTTACTTACTAAATACTGTTGTTCTTACTTATGTCACTTGCCATGGTAAAGCCCTCCGCTAATACAGCAGATTTGGGCCGAATTGAGCTTTTCTTGTTTTTGAAGTAGCGCCAAATAGTACCAAGAGTTCTACACACTCACCACATTTGCTTGCACAGCCCCTTTTTACTAGGGAGCACAGGCACACATCCCACAGATAGCACACAGAACAACAACCATGCCCTACTTGGGACTCGAACTCAGGACTCCCAGAACACGAGGATGACGCGCTTCCTCTGTGCTAGAAAGCCGGCACTTACTAAATACTAAACTTTTTTAGTATTTTCTATTCAAGCTATAAAAAAATTAACTTTCATATGTGACTATTCCCCTAATATATAGCTCTGTTAAAAACATAAATGTTTGGTTCAACTATTTAAGTTCATGGAATTATAAATTTATTATTTTTATTCGTTTAGTAAACTATACAGATATTAAAACGAATCTTTCCTCTTTAGCATTCAAGTAAGAAAGAAAATCGCAAGATTAAATATATGATGAAACAATAAAAACGGCTGATTCTGGGAATAATTGTGTAATATGATATTAGAAATTAATAAGAAAAATATTTTCAAAAAATTGAAAGCATCATGAAAAATTTGCATGGATATTGAATTAAAATCATTAAAAAGATAATTTTTGAATTATATGATAATATATATATTATTTGGGTGTTGTAATATTTTTAGACGTTACGGTACAAAAAAAAGTTAAAATGTTGCTTCATTTTTAACAAATTAAAAATTGTTTAAAAAATTCTTCCAGAGGTCCATATTTCTAAATATGCACGTGTTAAGTTGGATAACTCGGTCTGGTCTGTAGAGTGTCAACAAACACTCACAAATAATAGTACAATCATATGTATTAGTAGAGAGATTTATTATCAGTAACAAAAATAAGTTTGAAAAAGATTAAAATGAAGTCTGCTATACACATTTCAATGCATCATGTCTGAACATCGTTTCTTGAACGGCCAAGCACCACGAGCTCGTACAAGTTAAATTACATTTGTATTCATTTTATTTGTTTCATTGAACGAGTCACTATAGTATCGCAAACGATCCAAAAAACTTTGTCCCGCATTGATTGTTTAAAAAAATACCACATTTCCTATTCATTTCATTTCGTATAATCACGTGCTCAAAATGACGATTTTCTAGGTTTTATTTGCTGTAGTCACTAACTTATTTTTAAAAAAAATCAGAGCTTTTGTAAATGGAATGGCATCACGTTATTAAAGCTGATTTTTTTAGATGCTCGTGTAAATAATAAAATTTCAATTTTTCGCCTACTGATTAAAATGTTTATTTTTCGTCTACGGATTCTTGTTGACGTCAGAGAACCTCATTCTCAAAACGATATCATGTTCTGACATGATAATAAATGCTGTCGAAACCATTAAGCCTTTCATTTTGCTATGCATTTCAATTTCTTTGATATTTTCATTGATGCAACATTAAGCATATTTATTTTTAAAAAATTGTCTGGCTTCTGCTTTTATTGGTCTGATATTTAACAATTCCAATGAGAATCCTTTTTTGTAACTATAATTTGAGTGAATAATGTTTTTCATAAACAATATTCATTTGTGCGGTGGAGTGGCAAGTGGAGAAAATCATAGTTTCAAGCGTATCCAAAATTCATACATATTTTATACTCAGCAAGTACTTTACATCACGTCCCAAACGGCAGTAACGTCCTCATAAGCCATCCAGCTGCAGATATGTGACTCTTGCGTTGCCTGACAATGCAAATAACCATTGGTAATGCGATATTACATTCCACAATTATTCTCTTGAAATGACCACTGTTATCACCTGTATGGATTTTCAAATCATTTTCGGTATCTCGTCAATGGATACTTGTGTGCTCCACAGTTACGAAATGCTTAATTGACTTTCCAAGACCGCGAGCGAACGGTTCCTAATTCAATATCCTTATCGTCTCGCCATTGCTAGAATATGGGGGAGCTCCCATTCTGGAAAAGCACACATTCCGAAGGCCCCTCCAGCCTCAATCCGAGGGAAGTGCACGCAAATGGACAACGGCTCATTTACCTTGGATCGTCCCGGAGGACTTCCTATGGGAGGGAAAGATGGCCCTCCTTTTTAGAGTATTGTCCCCAGCACGCAATGAGGCGGTGAACCTACATATCGTCGATGGGCCCATTTTGGGGAGGCTCCAATCGCTTCTATGAGTGCGTTATTCTGATTTGCATGGAGATGGGGGGAAACGACACTCAGAGCGAGATGCACTGAAGCTGTTCTTCGATGTTGTTGCAAGTGTACTGCAGGAAGATTGGATTCTTCCCGTGGGGGCTACACTTTCCTTTAATGGAGCTGAGATTTATTTCTAACCCCTTTCAACGACTATGGAGTGTTTAAAATCCATTTAATTTCAAGAGTTATTGCGCAAACCGTAGAGTTCCTTTAATTTACTTTTTGTGTACTTAGATGGATTAGGTTCTCGATTAATGCGCGGGAAATATTTGGGAAGAATAATTGGGACCATATTTGAATGTTCAAATAAAAAAGTATCATAGAAAGCTCAGGTTTATCTCTCGTCCTTTTTAAGCTGAGACATTCTTAACCCTTCCCAATGACTACGGAGTTTTTAAAATCCATTTAATTTTAAGAGTTATTGAGCAAATCATGGGGTTCCTTTAATTTACTTTTTGTACACTTAGAAGAATTGGATTCTCGTTTAGTGCTAGGAAAGTATTTGGAAAGAATAATTGGGATAACATTTTGTCGTACGTATGATAAGGATTATAGAGAGCTGAGATTTATTTCTAACCCCTTCCAATGACTATGGAGTGTTTAAAATTCATTTTAATGTTCAGAGATACTGCGCAAACTATAGAGTTCCTTTAATTTACTTTTTGTGTACTTAGATGGATTGGGTTCTCGATTAATGAGCGGAAAATATTTGGGAAAAATAATTGGGACCATATTTCAATGTTCATATGAAAATGATCATATGAAGCTGAAGTTTATCTCTCGTCCTTTTTAAGCTGAGACATTCTTAACCCTTCCCAATGACTACGGAGTTTTTAAAATCCATTTAATTTTAAGAGTTATTGCGCAACTCTTAAAATTTATCATTATTTTAATTTACTTTTTGTATACTTAGAAGAATTGGTTTCCCGTTTAATACAAGGGAAATATTTGGAAAGAATAATTGGGATAACATTTAGACATTCGTATGATAAGGATTATAGAGAGTTGAGATTTATTACTAACCCTTTCCAATGACTATAGAGTGTTTAAAATCCATTTTAATTTTCAGAGTTACTGCGCAAACAATATATTTACTTTAATTTATTTTTTGTACACTTATATAGATTGAGTTCCCGTTTAGTGCATGAGAAATGTTTGGGACGAATAATCGGGATGATATTTGGATGTTTACATTAAAATGGTCATAAATAAATTTCAGGAGCTTTTGCTTGTTTTCTAGTTTTTTAGCATATAAATAAAGTTGGTATTCGGAGTAAAAGTCTGTAAATAAATTTTTCGTTAGTAAAGTAAAATAAATTCTCTTTCACCAAATTTAATTGTAGTTACGTAGCCAACAAAGATTCATGACAAGATGTTGAGGCTTTTAAGGTAATTGTCACGTTTATGGTAGGTAAGGTAATATAATTGTAACCTTAAGATAATTGACATTTCAATACACCATTTCATATTTTGGCGTCATTTCATTGTATGTACCAGCTATTACAAATCAATTCATTGTTTTTAAATATTTTTTTTCTAAAAGTAATTGCAAATGTTTATTTGGAATTACAAGCTCATGGCCGTTGAAAACATGAGAAAATCGTGTTAAAGAAGGCATGTGTCCAATTTTCTTTCATTTATTTCGTTTTTTTTCTGATGGATTTCCACTACTTTTTATGTTTTTAAATTAATAATTTTTAAAAATCCTTTTGATCTAAAGCTATAGAATTCAATGTATGTACTGTAGAATATGAAAAACTAGTAAAGTCGCCAACAAAAATAATGGGACGTCTCTGATTTTTTTGTTATGTGTTATTGCAGTTGAACAAAATTAGTATTGAGGGAAACTGCTTGACATGGTCGATTTATTTAGGTCGAAAAATTGATTAATCAAGTTAATTAACAAAATTGATAAGCATATCGGAATTTTCCCTTTTCAGAAGTCGTGATTTTTTAGTTATTTTATCCAATATGTCTATATATATATATATATATATATATATATATATGTGTGTGTGTGTGTGTGTTTATTTCGCATTTCTTTCAAAAACTTATATTCATTCGGATTTTACTATATTCTACGAATCTAGTCTATTAATATCATGACCTTCTTAAGTCTATTAATTTATGGTTCTAAAACTGTATGTTTAAGTTTTCAACTTTATCTGATAAGAATAACCTTTTAAGAAAATAGGTCGAATTTTATTATTTAAAAAAAATCAATTTGAATGCTTGATTTTTTAAAAATCCGTCAACGATTTTAGAATTATCGATTGGGATTACAGTATCGAATCGTATCGGATCAAGTATCGATTCCCAGCATGGCTTTTCGGAATCTTGTCAAATTCCACATCACTTGTAGTAAACCAAAATACGAAGTCGAAGAAGAAGAAAAAACTTATTCTTTGTCGAATTTTTTGTATTTTCTTTATAAAAAATATATTTATAAAATGCAAAAACTCTTCAATTTATCATAGGGAAGCTAAGGCAGAAATCGAATGGTGAAGCAGGTGGCCGTGGGAAGGAATGGAGTTAAATCTCCTTTTGAAAAGAAGATGGAGATGCGGATAAATTGAAAAAGTAACTTCTCTCCACCCACGCATCCACCCCTTTCTACCAACCTCTGAAACCCCTGTAAGATGAAATTTGTCAAAAATTCGGTAAACCTAAGTAGCAGCAAAATAAATAAATAAATAAATGGGAACCCGAAAGGAATAGGGTTATTGAAAAGAAAAAAAGAAGAAAAAAAAGGAATATTCAATCTTGGATTCCCCTTCTTGGATGTAGATTTGTGCCCTGCATCGAAAAAGAAACCTCTCTAAATATCAATAGATAAAAACCGAAACTCTGTTGCCTTTCGTAACCCCGATTTTATTTCGAGATTTCGAATCGTCCGGCTGACCAATTCAGGGAAGAAGCAGAAAAAAAAAATAAGCGGGGGGGGGACTGTTGTTGGAGAGAAAGTTTAGGATATAAAGTAGCGTTGCCAGTAGATGTTACTTCTGTCAGATTTTCTGTGAATCCTCAAGCATGCTCAACGTTTATCAAAAGTCGTACTTGCTTTACAAGCAGCGTTTTTTTTAAAATACATTTCTGAAACACATAGTGAATGGAATCATAGAATATAGTGAAATTCGTACCCGATTTCACTAAATTCTACGATTACTCTGTAAATGAACATAATCTGTTCGAAAAGAATGATTATCAGTATTGTGGGAGAGTTAGTACAAAGTACATTAAAGAGCGAGCTCAGTCGAAATTTTTTTTCCATCGGATTTTCTGTGAATCTTCAAGCATACTCAGGTGTCTATCAAAAGTAGTACTTTTAGCAATAGTTTTTACTTTAAAAGTTAACTTTTTTTAAAATACATTACACGAACATATAATGAACAGAATCATAGAATATAGTGAGATTTTTATTCGATTTCAAGACACTCTATGATTACTTTTTAAACGAACATAATCTTTTTAAAAAAGAATGCTCATCATCAGAATTGTGGGGATGAAAGTACAAAATGTATATAAAGGGAGACCTTAGTTGGAAATTTTTTCCATGAGATTTTCTGTGAATCTTCAAGCATGCTAAATGTTTATCAAAAGTAGTACTTACTGTAGAAGAAGCGTTTTTTTTTTTTAAAAATATATTACTCAAGCATATAGTGAAAGGAATCATAGAATATAGTGAGATTTGTATTCCATTCCGCTATATTCTATGATTGCTTTGTAAATGAACATAATCTGTTCGAAAAGAATGCTCACCATCAAAATTGTGGGGGAGAAAGTACAAAATATATGTTAAAGAAGACCTCAGTTGGAAATTTTTTCCATGAGATTTTTTATGAATCTTCAAGGATACTCAATATTTATCAAAAGTAGTTCTTGCTTTAGAAAATAACTTTTTTGTAAAAAAAATGCATTAATTAAGCATATAGTGAAATTCGTTTTCGATTTCTCTGCATACTATGATTACTCTGTAAATGAACATAATCTGTTTGAAAAGAATGATCATCAGTATTGTGAGAGAGAGCACAAAATATGTCTAAAGAGAGAGCTCAGCTGGAAGTTTTTTTCCCATCAGATTTTCTGTAAATCTTTAAGCATACTCAGTGTCTATCTAAAGTAGTTCTTGCTTTAGAAGTAACTATTTAAAAAATTACATTACTTAAGCCTATAATGAACGGAATCATAGAATATAGTGAGATTTGTATTCGATTTCGCTATATTCTAAGATCACTCATTAAATGAACATAATCTGTTCGAAAAAAAATGATCATCTGTTTTTTGGGAGAGAAAGTACAAAATATATATAAAGAGAGAACTCATTTGGAATTTTTTTTTTCATCAAATTTTCTGTGAATCCCCAAGCATACTTAGTGTTATCAAAAATAGTACTATCGGAAGTAGTACTTATTTTAGAAGTAACTTTTTTAGGAAAACAATACTCGAACATTCGAAATTCGAGTCTGATTTCACTATATTATGTGGTTGATCTGTAAATGAATATAACCTCTTTTACAAGGATGTTTATCATCAATATTGGTGGGGTGAAAGTACAGAATACATAGTTACATAGAAAGAGAGAGAGAGAGAGAGAACGCGTGAAGTTAAGAAATTTTTCTTCTGTCAGATTTTCTGTAAATCTTTAACATGTTAAATGTTTATCAAAAGTAATACTACTGGAAGTAGTTGTAGCATCATCCTTATAAGCCAGATAATATCCTTCGAGCTGAAGGGTCCCTTTTGCTCGATCGGTATATTACTCGGCTACAGGCCCAAACGTCGCAGGGTCGTACCGCGACCTTCACTAGCTACATAGTACTTACCTTAAAATTACTTTTTTAAAAAAATACATTACTCAAGAATTGGAAATTCATATCAAATTTCACTATATTCTATAAATATTCTGTAAACTAACATTAATCTGCTTTACAAAAATGTTCTTTAACAGTATTATTGAGGAGAAAGTATCTAATAGATACAGAGAATAAGTTCATAGAAAAAAATCCGTCAGAGTTTCTGTAAATCTTCATTCATTTTCAGTTTTATTCAGTACTTTTTATCAACAATTTACCTTTTCACTACTTATGTAATAGCCTGCTTCAACTGAACTCGAATGTATCCTATTATCATAGCGAAAGCGATTAAAATGGTATGAAATAAACAGCCCACCCTGAGAGGTTGTTCTTTAATTTTGAAATCAAATTAGACACATATATTTTACATGAAGGAAACAGACGAGAGCTGCAGCAGTATCAAATGTATACTGCACAAATATCATGTACAGATTTATAGTGGCTCAAAAATTCAGGTATAATTAACGTTAAGCAAAAGCATCATAATACTTTATATTAAGTAAAGCCTACGCAATAGTAACAAATTCTATGTATTTCCAAACATAAGCATTTGAAACACTTAAATGTGCAAAAAACTTGCCACCTGATGATGAATGACGGTCACGATGTTATTTTTGTAATTGGTATTATGATTTTGTTTTCCATAAAATCTTATATTGTTCTTGTAATCCTCTGTATCCTTTTCCTTAAATCACAAAATCCCCCCCCCCGCTTCCTGCTCCGTAGAAGCCTTCCTTTACCTCATGTTCTCTGGAAAATTGATTTTTTCGTGCTCTTGATCTATTCTTAAAGTTTGTTAACTACCCTTCAGGACACGCCGTAGTCGTATCAATATATATAATAAATCACCGCCATCTGTAACACTGGGCGGAGTTAAGAATATCCCCCGCCCATTATCGGGAACTCAATTTCATACTTCTGTTTTCGCATAAAGTTAATCGACCAAGTCTTTAAGTGTGCATTAATTGATTTATCCATGTACAAGTAAATCTAAGCAAAAATAAAAATTAATTATGGAATCATAATGTTCTATTATATTTGCATTTTTTATAATGGATTGTAACAAAAGTCAATACGCTGAGTCGTATGAATATATAATCGCTCACCGCCGTCTGTAACACTGGGCGGAGTTACGGATATCCCCCGCCCATTATCAGGAACTCAATTTCCAACTTATGTTTTCGAATAAAAGGAATCGAAAAAGTTTTTAAGCTTACATTGACTGATTTATTTATGTGTGAATAAATCGAAGCAGAAATAAAAATGAATTGTAAAGTCGGAAACTTCCTATCATCTTACATTATTTATGATGGATTGTAACAAAAGTAAATAAGCTGAGGTCTTCCGTCTTTTCAATGCATTTCCGTTTTTTTCAATGCAGCCACCTTAAGGCAAGCATTATAACCTACTAAAAATTAAATTCTTCGCATCTTGATTTTAAAAGCTTTACAAATTCTTGAATGGAGAAATTTGATGATAAATATGACCGAAACATTATTTTTTTGCGATTTGTTAATAATTTTTATTTTTAAAAAATACAGTGAGTATAAGCATTATTTACTTATACTTATAACATTGGTGAATTCATTCATATTTTATTCCAGTTACCTTTACCGGTAAAGTACCAAATTTCGAATACAATACGCATATCATATATATATTTGATATGCGTATTATTTTGACCAAATTTGTACAACTACAATGTTTTACAAAAGTGGTCTTAAAAAGAAAAGTGTAATTTTAAAATAGGTGAAAAAAGTTAAGCAAAAAATAATTATTAAATGACATTTGATATTGTAGCTTACAATTTGTAATTAATTCTTCTTTAAAATAAAAAAAACAATATTTTTTTACTAAAGTTCAAATAAATGTAAATTGAAATATGCATTGTAATTGAAAACAAAACATCATTTTTTTTAAAAAAAGAGAGTTCCATTTTTAGAAAAAGAAAGTAATAATAAAGAACAGGAATTTTTCCTTCGCAAACAATGGCGGAAATTCAACCAGAGAAAGCGAATGAAAATCGACGTTTCATTTTATAATGTATTTTTATTCCTAGCGTAAACAAAATCTCATCGTAACAGCAAAAACAGCGACAGCCATTGTTTGCTATCGAGTTTTCGGAGAGATCTGTTCCAAGAAACAAACATTAAAAAGTATATATATTCTTAAAGTAAAAGGGGAGGGGTGATCTATGTATTAAAAAGCGAATAAAAAAAATAAAGAAAGGAAAACTTTTTAAAAAAATGGTGCTCGATAAAAATCAGAACTCAAACCGAAAATTGAATATTATGGAATGGTGGAACTAAAAACTGCTTTTGCTTTCGTGTTCTTTTTTTTTCTTTCTATCTTTTAGGAATGTTTTCCATTTTATTTTACAAAAAATGTTCTTTTCTACGTGAGCTATTCCTTCTTCCCTTCCCTTATTCGTTCGAATCCATTCCGAAATGCCCTTTCCTGTGTCATTTCAATCGATTCGGAAAAATTTGCAAAAATATGGTCGAACAAATGAAAGAGCCCCTCCCTCCCCCCTCCTCTCGATCTCGAATTTATAAATCAAAGTGCCGCTGCTAGTTGGAATAGCTTAAAATGAATCAAAAATGAAAAGGTTCTGTGGGTGGGGGAATAAAAAACGTATTAGGGAAAGTGAAAAGGGAATTTTTTCTTCCCTATGAATGAAACGGAAAAGTCATCTGAATCGCATCTCTAGGTTCATTCCTTATCTAAAAAAAATGATTAAAAGCTGCAGATGAATGGGTTTGAAAATGGTATATGTTGGTTGATTGGAAATTGGTTTGAAAAATTTTGAGAAGGTAGAATAGTTTCCTAAGCTCTTGATTTAAAATTGCCAGTCCAAGAACAGAAAAAAAATGGACAGCCAATTTAATAGAAGCTATTACACAAATATGTCTGATTCCAGACATTTCTCATTTTATTTTTTCAGAAAAAAAAATTAAATTTGAAGAAATGAATGCAGTAGAAATATTGGTCTAAGTATTTATTTTCGGTTAAAATTTTGTATTTTCGGAGCATTTCATTAATCCTAAATGTAGTAGAGGGAAAAAATTCATGAAATTTTGCATTAATTTCGTAATTATAAAAGTAATTTTGTTCTTTGATTTAGAAATTGTAAACTAAATTTGAAATAAACGTTTTTGGCTTATATATTTTATTTATCATAACTTTCACTATTAGATATTAAAAGCTTTATATTCCATCCTTTTAGTATAATTAAAATGGTAGTATGCAAAAAAGAAGAAGAAGAAATATATAGAATTCATGTGCAAAAATAATTGTTCGTAACAAAAATATCTGTTTCATTAAACTTTTTATACAAAAAATTAAATTAAAATTGTTTTAATACTCATCTTTAGTTTAATGAATATTTTACATACGCATATTACTAAAATAGTTATAACTTGTTTATTGGATGTATGTTTAAAATGAAATAAAACTGTATTCGTTTAATTTTTTTTAGATTTTTTTAGCCTTTTTTCAAAATTTGGTTTAAAATAGATTAATTCTTTAAAGCTAAATGTATAAAATTCCTTAAATTTATTTAAAGAATTTTTTCCTTTGTATATTTTATAAATCAGTCTTTTTTAAATGTGATTATAATAACAAGTGGCTTCCTAAATGAAATATGAAGAAATTCTTTTCCAGATTAGTATTTAAAAAAACAACTTTTAAAGATTTAAAAAATTTGAACTAAGTGAAAAATAATCAGCTTTTATATTAAAAAAACATAAAATTTGAAAATTAAAATGTTAACATGCAAATTGAAGAGATAATCAATTCTTCTTATTTTAACCGAATGTACTCTTAATATATAAACTTTTTTCATAGTTTTACCTCATAAAAAAGCATTTAATTTCAATCAAAACATTTTTTTCTTAAAATTTTATTTAAGTAAACTATGTATATGTATACTCTGTGAATTCTTTTAATATTTAACGCATGAAAATCTTATAAAATATAATTTCTTTTGCCGAACAAGAAAAATGTTTATTTTATATTTCGTTTCTAAAGAAAGATGCAAAAATGCTTACATTTGTTTAAAAATTCTTTATTTAATTTGAATAAAAGAAGCTATTAACTTCAAATTATAAATTAAATTTTAAAGCCTGAATTCTATTTTAAAAAATAATCTAATGTAATAATAATATTACTAAACGGTTATTCACATGAATCTTTTATTACCAACTCTTTAATCTTTTTGTGCGAAATGCATGCATCTATCACCACCTCATAATGTAATAAATTATTCATAAAGTGTAGATAAATATTTCTCGAAGGAAGAGAAATTGAATAAAAAAAAGCATGAATTGAAAATAAAAAGTGCATTTATTTGACTGAAGATAATTTAATTTCCAAAGTTATCTGAAAAATTCTTTTTAAATTAATAAAATATTTTATTCATAAGAATATATTTTCATATCAAAGTAAAATGCATGAAAAGCAAGATTAGCTTATAGCAGAAAATTAAAATTTGAGAAATAATTTTAGATATAACATTTTAAAAGGTATTCTAAGTTAATATAATATTCTTAGAATATATCATTGTAATTTTTTCAATAAAAGTTAAAGGCTAATATATTTTTTAATGTCTGAGATGGTTCAAGAATTAAAAAAAAATATTATAACTTCATGTAGAAATTATTTTGATTATTTATATTTTTACGGCTCAATATCTGATAGTTTATTTGTAATATTCGGCATGATTTTTATTTTGTATTTTGAATGTTTTCTTTGATAAATAATATTTATTTCGTTTTAATATCTGTTATTTTGATATTTAATTCATTGATTTTTTAAAAAATCTATCATATTGACAAGCTGGTCAATTCTTGTAATTCTAAATATAATCTGTTCATAAGAGAAAAATACTGCACAACTATTTACAAACGATACTTTTCGAATTTTATTAAACAAAAAGGTTAAAATTCTGAGAAAAAGTTGGTATTTTATGATTGTTATTTTTTAAATCCTAGAATAAATAAAATACTAAGATTGTAATTCTATTAATCATTACGCTTGTGTGGATTACTTGAAGTTCAAAATTTTTACAAGTGTGGTGGGATGTAGATTATGTAGTGTCCGTGCATGGAAGCAACGAGACGAATGTTGTTAGAAACATTTCCTTTAATAATCATACTCACACACTAATATTTACAAACACACAAAGACGAGGACAATACTTAAACAAAGACATTCCAGTGCACAGCTGTCTAGGACGGAGTCACATCTCTCACTGGTACAAGCGCAAAGCATTATGGGATGGCGCGCGTGATGACGTAATCTAGCACTGCCATCTAGTAACCAAAAGGGAAGTTAAAGTAATGCACTAATATCCAAAAGAGAAGGCGAGAATAATGCAACTGCTACATCCTCCCCCTACACCGCCTGAAACCGTCCCGGCGAGGTGGTGTGATATTGGATACTTTGGCACTTGTGTCAGGATTGCTATTAACATTTGAAGGTTGTTTGAGAGGTCGAGTTGGAATTTGCCTGGGAGGTCCAGTTTGAGTTTGTTTGGGAGGTCGACCTCTTTTCTTTAAAGGCATCACAGGAGATTGGTTCTGTGTTGCATTTCTAAAAGGTGTAAGAGCTGATGCATGGTATACACCTAAAGGTTCATCAGGTTTGTCGCAACTAGCTATTACGAAGGATGAGGGTGATTTCTGGGATAAAATTCTATAAGGTCCATCTTTCCTTGGCATAAACTTGGCAGTTCTACTTTGGTTCGCTTTACTTAACGGGTGAAGCTTCACCCAAACTAAATCATCAGGTTTATAGTTAGGGCTCGGTTTACGTGATTTATCAGCATATGTCTTTCGACGATCTTGACTTTTCTCAATATTTTCTTTAATTTGAGACATGTTTCTCTCAAAACGTTTTAAGTAAGGTGTGAACTCTGGAACAAAATTATCATTATGAATGACAGACCGTAGATCAGTTGTAACATCATCTAAAGTTCTTAATTCTCGGGCAAAGTTCAGGTAAGCTGCAGTGCAACCTGTAGATTCACATTTTGCAGTGTTCAATGCAAATCTAATGGATGGTAATTTCTCAGTCCATAAGGTATGGTTATTACCTACCATGATTGCCAAACGAGGTTTCAAGTCTCTGTTTTTACGTTCAACAGGATTTGCTTGTGGATGATAAACAGGAACTAGACTTTGATTAATTTTTAATGTATAACACAACTGTTGCATGATGGCGCTAACAAACTGTGTACCATTGTCACTTATTAAACGACGGGGTAATCCATATCTTAAGAAGACTTCATTAAGTAGTGTTAATGCACACTCTTTAGCAGTAGCTCGCTTTAATGGGAATAACTCTACCCATTTGGTTGTGCAATCTTCAACGATGAAGATCCATTTCATACCTTCACTCGATTCTGGTAAGGGTCCAAAGAGATCGACAGCTATACTTTCGAAACGTTGAGCAGGAACAGGTGTCTGCAAAAGACCAGCAGGTTTTTGGTTCGTTGCCTTATATCTTATGCAATCTTCACAATTCTTGACATAATCAGTAATATATTTCCTCATGCCTGTCCAATAATATCTGGATGATATTCGAGAAAAAGTTCCATCAGCTCCGTAATGAGCAGCTGTAGGAGCATCATGGTGAAGTTTTAAAATGTTCTCTCTTTCATGACATGGGACAACCAATTGAGCTTCTTCCTCTTCAGAATGTGGAGAGTAGCGATAGAGTACTCCTTGATTTAAGACATATCCCCTTTGCGTCCAATTTGCAAAATCAACACTTTTGTCAGTATCCTCAAAACAATCTATGATCTTCTTCAGTTCAGGATCTTTCAGTTGTTCAGTTCTAAGTTCAGCAGCTGTTCTTGATGGGACATCAATAACAATAGTTCGTAATTCACAAGTGTCTTTATCATTACATTCAGGTCGAGAAAGCAAGTCAGCGACGACGTTGCATTTGCCTGGAAAATAATCGATTTTCAAGTTATAGGACTGAATTTGAAGTGCCCATCTGGCTAACCTTCCAGTGGGTGACGATAAAGTCATTAACCACTTTAAGGGTTGGTGATCAGAGGCTACAGTAATATCAGCACCTTCAATATATCCTCGAAATTTGTTCAAGGCCCAAACAACAGCCAAAGCTTCTCGTTCAGTTGTCGAATAATTCCTTTCAGCAGAACTCAAGAGTCTACTGGCATATTCTATTGGTCTTTCATCTGCAAGATCTTTTCCCTGTAGAAGAACTGCACCTAAGGCGAAAGCACTTGCATCCGTCCGGATGATAAAAGGTTTAGTGGGATCAACTTGCTTCAATACGGGTGGAGTTACCAGACATTCCTTTAAAGTTTGAAAGGCTTGCTGCTCTTGTTTACTCCATTTCCAAACAGTATTCTTTTTTGTCAGATTGCTAAGGGGTCTAGCAATATCGGAAAAATTCGGGATGAATTTCCTGTACCATGAGCAGGTCTGCAAAAAGGATTGTAATTGTTTAATATTTCTTGGACAAGGAATGTTCTGAATTGCAGCAACTTTATCTTGGTCTACTTCAATTCCTTTAGAAGTTATCCACAATCCCAAATATTTCACACGAGCACATGAGAATTTACATTTTTCTCTATTTACGCATAATTTAAATTTGCGGAGTCTTTCGAAAACCAGCTTCAAGTCTTGAATATGTTGTTCAAAAGTTTCTGACAATACAAATATATCATCTAAATATACTAGAATATTAACTGAAGGGAGTCCATTTCGGAACTGGTCCATAAGTCGTTGAAAAGTTGCTGGGGCGTTTCTGAGACCAAAGGCATTCTTTTGTATCTAAAAGTACCAAAAGGGCATACAAATGCAGTTTTGTACCTATCAGCAGGATTGACTTCAATTTGATGATATCCAGACTTTAAATCAAGAGTAGACATAAAAGCAGTGGATCCTGCATCATGTAACAATGTATCCATAACCGGAAGTGGATACTTGTCAGGTTTGGTTATAGAATTTAGTTTTCGGTAATCTACGCACAATCTGATTTTTCCATTAGGCTTTGGGACTAAAACTACCGGTGCTGCATAAGGCGATTCGCATTCTTCTATGACATCATTGGCTAAAAGTTCACCAATTTCTTTATTTAAGAGCTCTTTCTGTTTTGACGACAGTCTGTAAGGTGCAGATGCAACTGGTGGTTGGTCACCTGTGTCAATAAAATGCTTAACATAAGGAGTTGGCTCTCCCCCTAGTCGGAAAATATCTTCATTTTCATTAAGCAAGGCAGTTAAGCGATTTCTCGATTTCGCATCAAGATTCTGACCTTCTTCTTGGCGTAACCAAGGATAATTAGTCTCAGGTGCAACAGAATTGTTTTGCACTGAACTATCACTAGTTACTGAATTCGTCGGACAAGAACTATTATTGATTTCGACAGGGCTATTATTTGTTGGTATGGGGAGATCTTTAGCAAAAGGTATTTTGCAGTTCGGTTTATCCCCAAAATACCAGGAATTTTTTTTTATATCCATTACAATTCCTGATTTCCTCAAAAAGTCAACTCCGAGGAGAGTGCGATTCCCTTTAGCATGTGGGAGAAAATGTAATTCAGTGAGGAAAGTTCGGCCAAGCACTGTGATCGGCACTGTAGTTTTTAAAACAACTGATGTTGATTGTTGACCATCAGCCAGACAGATAGCAAGGTCAATCTCTGTGAACTGCTGTCCACGCTTCTTTAAAAAATTAAACATCAATTCTCCTCCAACTGATTGATTGGCTCCTGTGTCAGCACAAACTGTTCCTGAAGCTTCATATACTTGTATGGAAATTAAGGCTACGGGAGAGGTAAAACAGGTAAACATTTGTATAGCATTAACCGGTGAATGGTCTTTCCTTGAAGAACAATTTGGACACTTAGATTTGATAAAGCCAGGATTGCCACAGTCATAACAATAAACAGAATTCTCCATATGTCGGGATGGCCTGTTTGAATTAGAACCAGTAATGTTCTGAGAACTCGAAGGAATTGATTTCTCATATTTAGCAAATTGGGTTTTCTTGAAGTTCTGCTCACTAGCATTTTTAGAGAGTTTCGGTTTAAAGAGTTCTTGCGACTTTGGAGTTTTTACTAATTTTTGATGAGGCGACTTTATGTTTTCATAAAAATTCAGCTTTTCAGCTAACAAGACAGGATCATTTAGTGTTTCCCAAATATCTAAAAAATGATTTTTATAGTCCGGAGGACATCTTTTCTTTATTTGATCAGAAAGCATAAGTTCTTTTAATTTCTCAAATGAATCGATTTCCAATTCATTAATCCAACCTTCAAAGTAGGTTCGAAGCTCAAAGAAGAAATCTTTCCATGTGGAATCATCTCGTTTTTGATGTCGACTGAAAAGAATTCGAAAACGATCAGCTGTCAGCTTAAACCGTTGTAATAATATACCACGGATATGGGTATAGTCCTTAAATATTTCCTCAGGCTCTCTTGCTATTAAATTACTTACCTCACTTGGGAGTACACCCATTAAATAAGATACCCAATAATCATTAGAAACATTTAAAAGTTTCATTTGTCTTCCGAACATAGTTAAAAATAATGAAATATCATCTGTTTCAGGGCGAAACGTTGGTAAGACTGTTTGTAAATCAAATCGCTTTGGAATAGAATCAGTTTGATTAGGGTTTGATAAATTTAAATTTTGGAGCTTAAGCTTCTCAAGCTCAAATGCTCTTTCCTTAGCCAATTTTTCTGTTTTCAAAGTTTCTTCTTCTAGCTTTTTTTTGTTTTCTTCTAACTTTTTCCGTTCATCTATAATGTTATTGAACGTATCAGTCACGAACTGTTTATTTTCCGCAAAGAATGCAGATTTCGTTATTTTGTCATGTAAAACAATTATCTTATCTTCGGGTGTTGCATCTAAACCTAATTCCAATGCTAAATTGTAGAGGTCAATTTTTTTACCTTTAGCTAGAAAAGCCAATTTCCCTACGAATTATTCGATTAAATAGGAAGTTAAATTAGAAACTTGATTACGAAGTAACAGTTGCACACCTTCCTTCTCCCCTGAACATACAACAAAAAAAATCATTAAATAGGTAGAACACAATTTAAAATCTCCGTTAGTTTTTAGAATGCAATAATAATAATAAATCGATCAAAAAAATCGTTACACTGAAAAAGAAATAATAAATCTATCAAAAAATCGTTACACTGAAAAAGAAATAATAAATCTATCTGAATAGCTTTTTACAATACCAAAGATCTGAAAAGAAAACAAAAAAGTATTCAGTGCTTGTTTAGATGGGTCACTGCAGGGGGTGACTCAGCGTACGAGACTTGGTGTCTCCACTTCAAGGACACAGTAACAGATAGATAAGAGTTTTGGTACGTTAACTTACGGACAAAGAAATATCAACTACAATAAATTAGTTAGCTCTTAAAAGATATATTCTTACGCACTTTCAATGAAATAATAAAAAAAATCAAATCAATGAGATTAAATAAAAATAACACAGATACTTCAAAATATAACTTGCAACGATAGATATGCTTAGAAAATATAGCTTAACTAATTAATTTTAGTAACTTAGAAATTATTAAATATTAAATAGCAAAACATTTCACAGATAAAGAAGAATCAAATATGCAGTAATGTTATATTCAATGCTGGATGCTGTTGAAAAAACAAAAGAAAATGTGAAAGTTTATAACACTTATCTGGGATTGAACAGGAACGACCAAACAAAACAGATGAATTTTCCGAGCTGTGAATTTGATAAAATGGACACACAAACACACTTTCACAGGAAATGCAGATTTTGCTTGAGATACACAATGAATTATACTCGGTACAGGGGCGACGTCCTGTACGAGTTATGATTTGAACTGAATACTTGAGTATTCTTTTGGACATCAACGATGGCAGTCGGGACAACTTCGCATCTTGTCGGGACAACTTCACATTTATTTCATCACTTCACAATGCGGAACCATTCCCAGGTCGGGAAAAATTATTTTGCGTAAGGACGACACAAATCTAAATTCTTTTCGTAGGTTGCCGATATGATGGAGCGAAAATATTTTGATAGTTGAGACGACGTTACTTTTCATCCATTAGAAGTTATTTTCCTTTGTGTGCCAAATGTGATGGCATGAAGATGCTTCAAGATTGTCGGGACGACACACTTGCCTTTCATTAGAAACTATTTTCCGTTGGGCGCCTGGTGTGGTGGCGCGAAGATTTCCTAGTGATCGTCAGGGTGACCTTCACTTCTATCGGAACTCATTTTACGTTGGGCGCCAGATGTGGTGGGATGTAGATTATGTAGTGTCCGTGCATGGAAGCAACGAGACGAATGTTGTTAGAAACATTTCCTTTAATAATCATACTCACACACTAATATTTACAAACACACAAAGACGAGGACAATACTTAAACAAAGACATTCCAGTGCACACCTGTCTAGGACGGAGTCACATCTCTCACTGGTACAAGCGCAAAGCATTATGGGATGGCGCGCGTGATGACGTAATCTAGCACTGCCATCTAGTAACCAAAAGGGAAGTTAAAGTAATGCACTAATATCCAAAAGAGAAGGCGAGAATAATGCAACTGCTACACAAGTAATAATTTCTAACTAGCTTGTTGAAATAATTCTTAATACACTCATTTCTATTACCTAGCTATTAATAAAATGAACTTGGTTATGACTATTAATTTTACTTAATTATTGAGAATTGTTGAATTAATTTGAAAATGAAATCAGTCGGTGAAAGATTTTTGATATTCTGTAGCCCTTGACAGTATATATTACGTGGTCACTCTTTTAATCAGCTGGCTTGTTCAGTTCCGCACTTCTAAAACTTTAATTAATTTAAAGCATTAGATTTAGATTAATTTAGACTTTAATAACTTTGTAATAATCTGTTGGTTTTTATTTATCTATTATAATAGCAAAGTTTTTGGTATACATAATGTTAATAATTTCCATGCTTGTAAATAAGTTAATCTTATGAAATATATTGTAACCTTAGCTGTTATAATTGGTGAAATATTAACGTTTTACAATTATATATATATATATATATATATATATATATATATATATATATATATATATATATAATATAAGAAATTTATATATTTGGAAATTAAGAAAAGAGAGGTTGTTGTTTTTTATATATAAATCGATCTGCTGTGGTGTTCCCTCTTTGTTTAGCGGAAAATAGCGACATACTTTGCCAATAGAAATCATCCACTCATTGAAATGAGACTTTCACAATATTCATACAAATCTTATCATATGTCTTCAGGCCAAATTCTTTGTACAAATCTTATCATGTGCCTTCAAGCCATATCCTTCATACAAATCTTATCACAGTCCTTCTGATCGTATCCTTCATACAGATCTGATCAGAGACCTTCTGGCCATATCTTTCGTACAAATCATAGGCCTTCTGGCCATATCCTTCACATCTTATCATAGGCCTTCTGGCCATATCCTTCACATCTTATCATAGGCCTTCTGACCATATCCTTCATACTTGGTTTATCATAAGCCTTCTGGCTATATCCTTCACACTAAGCTTATTATAGGACTTCTGGCCGTATTCTTCACACAAAGATTTCATTGGCTTTCTATCCTTATTCTTCACACGAAGCTTATCATAGGCGTTCTGGCCATATTCTTCACACAATTATGAAGATCCTTCTGGGAATATCCTTCATGCAACATTTATTATATGCCTTTAGTCAATATCCTTCATGCAACATTTATTATATGTCTTTAGTCAATATCCTTCATACAAATCTTATAGTCCTTCTGAGAATATCCTTCATGTAACATTTATTATATGCCTTTAGTCAATATCCTTCATACAAAGCTTATCACAGTACTTCTGGGAATATCCTTCATGCTATTCTTATCATATGCCTTTAGTCAATATCCTTCTTACAAATCTTACCATATGCCTGCAGGCCAAATTCTTCATACAAAAGATTATCACTTGCATTTAAGCCATTTAAATGACTTAAGACCTTACTGTATGATCATTTTAGTATGGCAATAATAAAATGATACTTTTTTAAGATATGGATATGAATTTTTAAAAAATAAAACGATTTTCTATCGCCAAGGTGAATTTGGTAGAGGTCATCAAAGTATTATCGGACTTAGGCCATTGCCTGTCTAACCTCTTGAAATGGCCGAAGAGAAAAGCGCGTTACAATGGCGCGAGTGACTGTTGAACAAAAGGGAGAAAAAATGTTTCTCGAATCGAATTCAGATTGATAACTCCACCGGGCAACCGCTTCATTACGGTCGCTGCTTAATGACATCATTTCTCATTCTTTCTCTCGTGTGATGGATGTTCTTTTCCATCCGATTCCATTTTTCGAGAGGAGATTTCCATTTCTAATGAATCGGTTCGTTTTAACGAATTCGAAGGATTCTTTGATCTAATTCTAGCCATTTTTTACTCTTTCCCTCATAATTAATTGATAATACCAAATGGATATTCTCAAGTTGAAATGTTTGGTTGTTAATCACATGATTAACTAAATCTGTTTGTCAAGAAAATAATATTGGCTAATGAATCTTTATTTCAAGCTTGTTCCGCAATCTGGAAAGCGCGATTTTGCTTTTTTAAGCTTGCTTTTAATAATAGGCCTAGTTTAGTGGCATTAACATCCAATTTTGAAATTCAATAAGAATTAACACAGGACAAATTAGCCGTAGATAGATGCGAATTATATCTGAGGTGGCATTATATCTGAGGTGGCATTTCAACAAATTTTCGTGCCATAGCAAGAGAAGCATAGATCAAACTTGTGCCCACACGAACAACATTTTAATCTATATTATAATTTTATATTTACCACATTTTAGTTTGGAAAACTATTGTGATAGTTATTTTCTATTCCAAGAACTAGATTTTTTTCACATAATATTAAGGCATTTATCTATCATAAGTTCAAAGTATTGAGATGTTTTCAATGAAAAAGCAGAAGTGTATGAGATTCTAAATGTTGCAATGGTTTCTTCATAGACTAATTCTTGTCTGAATTCTTATAGCTATTTGCAACTCTTATATTTATTTAAAGAACGCATCTTTTGACTCATAGCGGAATTATCTCTTAATATTATTCGAAACACAGCATAAAGAAATAACTTTAACTCTATTATTATTCCTTTTTCCAAAATATTACATTTAAAAACTAAATCTTTTGTAAAAATAATATCAACAGGTGGTATTTTCATATCACTCTCTGCATTACATAAAAAGAATCACTAAGATGAGGAATATATCATGTCTGCTAATTTTTCTTGCTCTCATTGTAACTGTGACGTTTTTTCATGAGCCCAAAACTAAGCAGGATGCTGGGTTAAAGTAAATATTTTTCATTTTACTTATTCGCGTCTGTTCTTGTATAAATGCCGAATGTAATTCCTTTTGGCGGGGGAAAAAAAGAGAACATGGAAGAATGGAATGTTGGATGAAAAAAAAAAGAGTTTATTTTTGTATTTACTTCCTCATAATTTTACTTTGCTGCAAAGAAAGTTTCTTTCTTGTTTATCTAAAGCCTTGTGTTTTCTTTTCTTTTCTAGGTAAGTACACACACATGCTTTTAATTGGATTAGATCGTTTGGAAAAAGATGGTTGCCATTCGCGAAAAGAGGAAAAGATTTCGTAAGTTATGTTTTGCTTTGGGCTATTGCTCTTTCCACACTTCCACGATTCTTTTGAAAAAAAAAAGATTTTGTGAGAAATTAATGTCATTTTTTTTCGGTTTATCATTGTTCCTTTATAAGCAATTTTAATGGAATTAGTTTTTTGTTGATTTGAACTATGATACGGGAATGAAATTCTTAAAGAAGTAGAAGGCATTGTTCTAGATATTTGTTAATTAAACGGAACCTTCAAGTGGTTAGATTAAGATATAAGAAAAATATACCTATGTTAATGATAATAATATAATAGATCATATATTATTTAAACACGAAGCATAGTCAGCGATTGAAAATTTGTTCTCTGTGGTATATTTTTTTAATTCCTATTAAACTCTCTCAAATGCAAATATGCGAAATGCTCATAATGTTTAATACTTTTTTATGTGATAGTTTTTTCCCCATTTTTGTTTAGTTGTCATATCAGCGGAATAAGTCTTACCAAATTTTTCTCATTTACTCTCTAATTTATAACGCCAGAGAACGCCTTACACATTACTTGCATACAACATTTACGAAATATTATATTTTGGCGTGAATTTAATATTTTTACTGAATCTATCGTGTGATTCTTGGCGAGTTATTACATTTTGGCATGCAATTATAGTCAGAAATCGAATTCGTGTTCCGAAAGCTAGTCAACCGAAGTTGAATTTGGCTCAAAATTTGACTGTTGTTTGCACTATTGATGTTGAATCTATGTACCAAATCTTGGCTATCTAGTACTTTGTTTTATATTTATCGTGTCAACTTATATTAGAATAACCAGACATACGAACAGATTTTATTCAAAATTTGATATAAATCTGGTAACTTGATCCGATTCAACTGTCATGAACGGATCGTGAACCCGATTTCAACTGTCTAACTTCTATCTTTTTTGAGTTATCTCTCTCACTGACAGGTTCACATTTTCCACAAATGTGTTTTTCAAGAAGGTCTATACTATATACTCTCTATACTATATATATACGAGAAAGTTAAAAGGAAATGGTTTTTTTAAGTTGATGTTTTTGATAATATTTGATACGAGTATTTTAAAAGAATAATTCAGAACCAAAGAAAAATAACTTATCTGCCATTTCACTAGCTAGTGCATAGACACTTATAGCAAAATTCAGAACTAAGAACCATTCTTGAACATCTATTTTCTACTTTTATAGAGTAATGATGTAGAAAAAGCATCATCCTAGATTTTTTATATTTTATATACAAGGATTAAGCAGGCCTTTAAAATTGATGCAATTGCAGAAATAATATTCAACTTATCTCAAAAAAGATTAAAATTGCGCATTGAAAGTAATGCCTCCCTTATAAATAAACTTATAATGACGTTTCATAAAAAGTGTATCTGAAATGCAACTTCGTTGTCCATCATTGTATGAAAGGAAAATCATTAAAGAAATCCTTATATATTTTATATTGAAACTTTTTCCCATCACATGGAACAATCTGAATTGCTCAGTGGTAGAAAGCTGTGAACTGAAAGCAACAGTTCACAAGTTTGTATCTGGCTGAGGGCAAGTTATCTGAAAAATGGCTTGTTATTGATTTTACTTTTTGCTATTTGTCTTTTTTTCTAGAGCGTTCTTATAATGTCTGTATCTTTCCTAAATGTGAAAAATTCGAGTTATTTCGTCTTGGGGGATAAAAATATATGCAAGGTTTAATTCCATGAATAAAATCTCGAGTTGAGATTAGCAATTGTTATCTTTGACTTTAGTTAATATATGATTTATCTATTTGAGGATATTAATCCAGAATCAAAGAAAAATAAAAAGATTTTCCATTTCACTAGTTTGTGCATGGACACATATGGAGAAATTCAGAGCTAAGAAACACGCCTGGAATACGAAATCCTGGCTCTCGTTTGAAACTCTAAAGATCGGAATACAAAAGTTACTACGAAATATTAACTTAAGTCAAAGATAACATTTGATAATCTCAACTCGAGACTTTATTCATGGAATTAAACCTTGCATCTGTTTTTATCTCCAAGACAAAATAACTCGAATTTTTCACATTTAGAAAGATACAGAAATTATAAGAACGCTCTGGAAAAAAATATAAATAGTAGAAACTTATGGTAAAATTCAGAGCTAAGAAACACGCCTGGAATACGAAATCCTGGCTCTCGTTTGAAATTTTAAAAATCGGAATACCCTCGCAAAAAATACATTTAATAAAACTTTTCAAGATAAGCTCACCTTTTTATTACTAGAACTGATGGAACTATTATGAAGTTTAAAATTCTCTTTTATACATTGAAGCACAGTAGTTAAAAACACACCTTACAAACCTTTCCAAGGGGGATTATTATTTTTTTTAGAACAACTCTGCTACTATTAAGAAAGCGAAGGCTACATTTTATCTGGAGTAGATCATGAAATGAATCCAGAGCTTAGCGAGACATTAACGTGCCCTAGTGAATCCTCAGAATCATCTTGTAATCCTTCAACGACGCCCTGGAGTTTCGACTCGAGCTCGATTTAGAGGCAGTTCGAACTACACTATCCACTTCCATAAGGCAACGAATCCCAGGTAATGAAGCTAATTAAATGATGTCCCGTCCTCTCAGAGTAACGCACAATCGCCACGATAAAGGATACGATCTCTTTAATTACTGGAGAAGGATATAATCTGTAGTAAATTATTGTGATCAGAGGATACAAATCTAGGATTTGTGAGTATTAAAAAATATATTCGTTGGTGAAATCATTCTTAATAGGATGATCTTAGTAAAGACAGGTTTTGTTAGGAAATAGTAAATTACAGCCTGTTGTAGATTGTGAATAATCATATCCCGGTCTGTGTTTGCTTCCACCTTCTGTTTTCAATTCCTACTATTAGCCCACACTCTTCCTATATAGTTTGTTCAATTTTTCAATTGTTGATAAAATACTTTTTGTTCATCCACCCAAGTTGAAGTAATTTTTTAAAAATTTGTAATGGATGACAATGGATGTTAATACAGTTTTTTCAAATATTAATTCATTAATTAAAAAATATATTTCTCACCAAAAATCCCCACCACCAAACAAGTAACGAATTCAGTGTGTTTTTTACCCACGCTAATGAGGTTAGGCTTTAAATGTTTTCGGCCGATTATTTCAAACGATTCTATTTATTATTTTAATGTTTGATGCATTTAAAATTAAACATTGTTAATTAATCAATTTTTTTATATTGAAGTACTTTCGAATTAAAATAATACAGAATAAAGAAAAAAATTCTTCTCTGTATTGCGTTACCCTAACTGGCGTAGAAAATTCACGCGTTTGAGTTACTTCAATTGGTGTTGAAAATTCAACCCCAATTCAGTGTGTTCTGAGTCTGTTTTGATTTATTTTCAAGAGATACGAACTTGATTTTGTTTTGGCCAGGTATAAATTTTTGAATTACCTATTTATATTAATTTTAATTATTTAATAAAAAGTAACTTAAATGAAAATTTTCTTTTGACCTAAGTAGGAATTGACTTAATTTTTTATATTACTTGTTTTTATCTACTTGTATCTGTTTGCTAGTTTTGATTCTTATAAACGTGTGCGTTTTCGTTTCGTTAAGTTTAATTTTGCTAATCTGCCATCAATTCCACACCCATTTGCCATAGTTGAGGCATTAGTTAAAGCTGATTTTTTTAAATATGTTGAGTCATCAGTTAAAGCTGACCCAGATTATCTTGTTGCATAATATTATACAGAATTGTTCGATATTATATGATATTAAACAATATTCTACAATATTAAACAACATTGCGATTATTGATCAATATTGTACAATGTTTGTGTGCTACTAGGGGATTGTTTGAATATATGACAACGATATATTAGTTATTCGAATATTTAGATTCTGAAAAGAGTTGAATTCGCTTAAATAAAACAAACTTTCATTTCAGCAATGACCATTGATAAAATCTTGGGCTTTAAGTATCATTCTCAAATTCTTCCTTGACACATTTTTGACTTCTCCTATATCTAGTATAGATTAAGTATAGTAATTGTCAAAAAAAAAAAAAAAAATTCGAACTCGAGAAATAGGCAACCTCCAAGTTTTAAACCTCCATAAGTCCGAAAAACACATTTTTGGAAAATGTTAGTCTCTCTGTGACAAAGATAACTCAAAAATGCTTTGAGTTAGAGGACCGAAACTATATAGGTATATAGTTTTTACTCCAAGTTGGCTGACTTTTATTAAAATTTGAGTGAAATCTATTCAGAGGAAGTCCGTCTGTCCGGAACTTTGAATATAAATCAACACGTTAACTATAAAACAAAGAGATGTAAAATTTGACCTATCGATTTATCATCTATAGGTTAGACACCTGTCAAATTGTGAATCAAAACCAACAAGGGATTGATCTTCTATCAGTGTATATTCTCAACACGATAAAAAAAACAAGTCAACACGATAATTAAAAAACGCATGGGCTTAAATATATAGGAATGGGCTATGATATATTAAATAAACTATAGGCATGGGCTATCATATATAATAAACGCATGAGCTTAAATATATTAAATAAACTATAGGCATGGGCTATTATATATAATAAACGCATTAGCTATTATATATTCAATAAACTATAGGCATGGGCTATTTTATATAATAAACGCATGGGCTATTATATATTAAACTATAGTAATGGGCTATTATATATAATAAACGCATTAGCTGTTATATATTAAACTATAGGCATGGGCTATTGTATATAATAAACGCATGGGCTATTATATATTAAATAAACTATAGGCATGGGCTATTATATAT
>JAOUZG010041575.1:4741591-4757057 GCA_026289955.1 Argiope argentata
ATTATTAAATTGTTCACAAAGAACTGTTATTAACTGATATTATTAAAATTCTTGTGTCACCAAAATAGACAAGACCGAAGTTTCAAGTTTGATATAGCTTGTAATAAAATTATTGATTGTAAAAAAATAATGAAAATGAAACCATAACGCTTGATGCGATTTTCGATGTATCGCAAAAATTCAGTTTAAACAGTAATAAACAAATTATTTCTTATCTATTCGGCAAAGAACGCAATCTACTTTTTTTCTAAATTTTTATTTAGAAAATAAGAGCCCAGAAACACAGTTTTTAAAATATATTCAGCAATAATAATAATAATAAAAAATAATATTTTTTTTAAAAAAAAGCAAGAATCGTTGGTGAAAGTCATGTTGTTATGCTCCAAAGCTAATATATCATCTTTTTCTTATACCACTGTAAACATACAGGTTCTTATATATGATACTTATACAAAATTAAAGATACTTACAAAGATATTTACGCAAATATATATCTTATACAGCAGACGTATATGTATATCAAAAAATACTTTTAAAAACTTAATGATACTTATAAAAATGCTTATACAAACTTAACCTTTAAAATTTTAAATATTTCCAAATTAATGTAGCTTTTATCGAAGTAAATACTGTTACATTGTCTTATATCTGCAAACATTTACTGTTAATTTAATACATTTAATATAAGTATTCTTTAAGTAAATATATTTTTCTTATTGTATACACACGGTCTGCATATACATGTTTTTCTAAACTCCATAATCATGAATATGGATACCATAAGTTGATTTATAATCAATTACCTCCCCCCCCGAAAAAAGGAAATTTGTATTGCAATCATGTATAATTGATTCCCTCTTGTTAATAAGGCAAATATCGATTCCTCATCAAAAAGAAAACTATTCATTGCTCTTAAACATAGTTTCGATATTATTATGCGTGTTGTATCCGTGTTATCTTGAGGAAAATATTGTAAAATCACGTGATCGCTGTAATGAAGCATCACTAGACATCCTATCTGATTGATTGAGTGGTAACTCAAGCCAGACGGACGTTGAAAGATGAGTTCGCTACCGTATGGCTTAATTTGAAGGCACTATCGTTACATTGTAATGATCTGTCAGAGTTGATCGATTCTAATTAAACCTTAACTGAGGAATTTCCTTCGCAATCTCATTAGATGCTGCATTCTTTTCGGGTTGTACATTGTTATTTCGAAGAAGATAAAGTAGAAGTGATAGTAGATTTCGAGAAGATAAATAAAAATAACGATAAAAAAAATCGAAAGTGGTTTTTTAAAAAAATCATGTGAGAACATGATGTTGTTTGGTTAGATTTTGTAATATTTCCGAAAAAACGTAGACAATGAATTATTTGGTAAATATATCAATCTAAATCTGTTATCAAACATTTAGCAGACGATTCCTTTTCAGACTACTACTACTTTTATTTTTATTAAAATGTTATTAAAAGTTTAATCCAAACGATTTTTTTCTTTGATAAACATATTTTGTTTCGTTTACTTTTTGTATAATAGCTGATAATTAATTATAAACCTTTTGGAATCTGGCAATGTTTGTAATATATGCTGTTCAGTGAAAAGAATAAACAAGTCGACGGAGAATGCTCCGTCTTCTTTTACATCTGTTCTTCGTTGGAACCCCCGAATATGTACTAAAGTGCACCAGTGGAACTGCTTTTAACTGTTAACTGAGTGAAACTCCAATTTGTTTTTTTTTGTGCGTGTTTGTTTTTTCTTTGTTTATTGAAAAGAGTTTTTAAATATTAACTTCTAGAAACCGGGGATAAAAGCCATTGTAGCTATAAATCCCAATACCTTATATCTTTCAAGTTTCAAGTCGACGGAATTCTAAAATGCTTGGAATATTATTTAAGTTTTAAGAATTTAAGACGCTCTGCAAGATATAGTTTGAAACTTAAGAAAACGGTTAGTTTTCTAGAAAGCATGCAAAGCGGAATAAAGCAGATTAGACAGAACTGGAGATATTGAAAGAGAAGAAGACAATTATTCTTTTTAAAATAAAATTTTTAAAAAAATGTTCTCACATAACTTGAAATTTGCGATAACAAATTTCGTGATAAAAATAACTTATTTGTGATAACAAGTTTCATTTTTTTAAAAGTAAATATTGTAAGCAACAAATTCTGGTTTCAAATAATCAATGTAATCAAATAATGACTTCTTGTTGCAAGAGTAGGAATGAAAATATCAAGTAGTCCAAGCCTCAAAATTTCAAATTGCGTTGGAACAAGAATTTAAATAATACCAATTCAAAAGTATTGTTAGAAGAAAGAACAATATTTGAAAATAATATTTTTGGATATAATAAAACAATATTATCCATTCCACTGATGACACTTTTGTGGTACGAAGACCGCCTATATAGTTTGTAATCAGATTAAGGTCTTAGTCTAAAATTAGCTAAAATAATCGAAATAAAGATATTGCGTTCGTTTTATATATTCACTTTTAGGTTGCTCGTTTTAGATAATTTATAAGATTCCTTAATGCAGCTTTTTAAAAGTGTATAATTTCCGTTCTATAACTCCACTCTCATGACACATTCGAGTTAAATATCTTTAAATTATACTTGAGTCTGTATTTGGTCCGCTATGAATAAACATATCTTTTAAACGAGCTTTAAAAACGATTTCTACTCTTCATTTTTTAAAATTGAAATCTGAAGATTTCAAAAAGAGTACCGAAGTTATTACTGGAGCTAAGGACATCGAGAAAAACCGAAATTCAACTGCGAAACTTTTTGCTTACTTTTTTTGTACGATACAATTTATTATGCAGTTGAAATTATGGTAATGTGAAGATTAGGTAACTTTTAAATGATGTGAAGACTTCTGAAGGTTTTTAATATGAAGAAATTTTCCACAAATCAAATTACTTAGAGAAACCAAAATAAAACAGAAGTTCAATTATTAAACACTTCAATAGTGATGTAGACAAGTTCCAAGCATTTTCGCGAGTAAATGTCGTGGCATATCGCATCAAATGATAAATAATACTGTTATTTTGGTACTTACGTTGATATTTATCACCAAATTCGAAATCGTCGCCAATGAGTTGCTAATAATGGCAGGCAACCGTTATTATTTTAAAAATTGTGCAAACCTTAACTGTTAGTTTCGCAGAAGATCATTAAGCGCTTTTTTCCGGTCTGGTTTTTCGACTCGATAAGTGATTAGAATTTGGGATTTGCCTGCTAACTTAAAAGATGCAGTGACGTATTTCCAAAATTATGGAATTATTCCATTAAAAAATACGCTTTTGAATGGACAGGAGATGAGTTTATACGTGAAAATTGGCAAACAATGGTGGTGTAATGTTCTGGCCACCTAAGTAAAATATCTGGAAGTGGTTGGCGACCATTTGCACATCAACGGTCTAATACGTAAATGATTGACGGTCGTTGGCACATCGGAGATCTAATACGTAAGTGGTTGGCGACCGTTGGCCCATTGACGATCTAATACTTAAGTAATTGGTGACCGTTGACACATAGACGGTCTAATACGTAAGTACCGTTATTTTTACTTTCTCATATATGTAAGAAAGTATAGTAATCGTCAAAAAAAATTGAACTCTAGAGTTTGACGAATCTCCTCGTTTTAGATTTTACCTCAGTTCGTAAATTTTTCTTCACTTGAGAGCAACATTAAATAGCCTGTAATAAGAGTACAGCAGCTATGCATATTTACTACTACATAATAATAATTTTAGAATTATCGATAATCTAGACGGATTATTGATCCATTCAATTTGTAGATGATATATTTATTTTCGTCTTTATATTTATTATAAGCAATCTAGAATAATAAAATGTTGAAGTTTAATTATTTTATAGATGCAAAGATAATCATAAACCTCTACCATCAAAATCTTTTAGCGTTTATTTAACATAAACTATTCTTCTATTTATTTTGTGCATGCAATCGCATTTCAAACTTCTTTATCAAAGATATGATACAAAATAATTCCGTGATTTTCGTGGAATGTGGGAAAAGGCTGATTGGATGATTCTTCGACGATGGGTAATTATAGATTATAATTCCAATTCTTTTGCGCAGAAATGTCGTTTGAAGAAGCTTGTTGCCTCATCCTCCACCCCCAATGATTTTTTTTCTTTTCTAGGGGGATTTCATATTTAATTTTGCGTTCCATTAGCTCTTCCAGAAGAGAAGGAACCACTGAGCAGCATCTCATTCGAAGAATTCTTCGATTAAGTGCGCACGAGAACGACAAAATGGAATTCCTAAAAAGAAAATCGTTTTCTTGCTGATAGAAAAAATATTGCTTATAAGGGAGGCAATAGGAGGGGAAAGGGGTGTTGAATTAATAAGCGATTCGTTTATGCAAATCACTCTTTTACCCTTCCTTTTCCTTGATTTAGAAGCTCATTGTTTATTTATATTATGGTGGAACAAAAAGTTGAAACAATCCTTATCGAGAAAGGGACTGTTTTCGGAATTAGCTTAATTTTGTTAGGTAATTGGATGAGAAAATGGTAATCGGGAGATTCGTTTCTATATCTTTCCTCAAATTTTATTCGTTCTTTGTTTACACAAATAACGTTATATCATAATCACCAGAGTTTTTGCGTCATAAATTTCACAGTTCTTTTTAAAATGTTACATTCTTTTTAATTATGGCTTTCTTTATTGGCTTCAGACATTCTTTCATTTTTGATCGAGTAAATCGTTAACATACTTTTTCTTAATTAAGATTCCTTGCTCTCCCCCCTTCCAAGATTTCTGGTTTGAATGAATATTTTCCCTATGGCAATTTTCCCATCGTTCTCAGTTTTCAAGTGAAAAACTGTAAACCGTGAGAATCAGTATAATGACTGCAGCCACTACAAGAAATAAAAATTGCATGGCCTAGAGTTTACTTTTTAATATTTTCTAAGAATAATTTCCTTTGCATAAATGCTAAATGTTGTGTATTATTAATTATCAGCATAAGACTTTGTCTAGTCCTGTCTTGTTAAAAGGTTTGTTTTCCATTTTTTGTGCTGAGAAGCTCAGTTTCGTTGCATTTTGAAGGTTTAACTTATAATTCATTTCTCGACTCTGTAAAATTCGTATTTTACACTGTGCTTAAATATATAGAAGCGTTTGTTTTATTATTGAAGACTTCTATCAATTATGCAAATCTTTACCTGTTCTTTATGCTGCCATTATTTTAACTTTGTTATAAACTCTGTTTTACAAGAAAGGCGTTGTAAAGTTTTCTACAATTGTTTTCTTTTCATTCCTTGTCCACGGATTGTTAACTTAAACAAATTTCAGCAAAATCCAAAAAAAAAAAATCTTCATTATGTGATGTTAAAAATGAAATGATTATCAATCATTTATAAGACAAGAATAAAGTTAACTTAATTTATTGTCACTAAAACTCTTTATGGAGGGGCCACCCACAACATATGTTGTTATTACTAATGACACTTGCCATGGACATGCGCAATGACGACCGTCAGCGACTTTAAGCCGAATGAGCGTATCTTGTTGTTGAAGTAGTGCCAACTAGGACCAAGAGTAGGACTTTTGCTACTCTCTCAGCACATTCGCTAGCACAGCCTCTTTTTATGTTATTTCACACACCTTACCAATGGAGCACAGAAGAAAAACCATGTCTGAACCTAGACTCGAACCTGGGATGAAACATGGGACCAGAACATGGGGAAGACATTCTACCACTATGCCAGGACTCCGGTAACCACCACACACACACACTGTGTGTGTGTGTTCTAATTCAGTCGTTGATTAATTTGATATTATTCCCAGTTAAACTAAATGCTAGTTAAACATCAGTATTAAAAACATAAATTGCTAAAATAAAAAGAAAGATAAAGTTTTGGTGAAGTAAGTAAATCAAGATGAAAAAATAAGATAGAGATAATTATTTTCATATATTGGTTTACATTACTGCATTGTTTATTGCTTGAAACTCATTTGTTTATTAGTTCAATTATACAGCTTTAACTAAAATAAGGAATACAGTTAGTAAATAGAATAATAAACATTTTTTGTACCGATTGAAAAACATCATGGTCCCACAAAATTCAGATTTCCCGATCAGCAACATTTAGTAGTAACCATTTCAAAATTTATCGAGTTTTTAAATTTTTTTTCGAGTAAAATCAGTTTAAACAATCACTATCAGATTACGAAGCGCCAATATTTAGAAAACGATGGTCCCTCTCCCCATCTTAAAATCGTTCGAGCTCCATAACTTTTTTTCCCAACTATAAAATTGAAAATTAAAATATGTAAACCTTTGATATTTCTCCTCGTTGTTTCACATTATTTATCATTTCCTTCTCTGTGTTTATTTGGGAAATAATCTTAAGTTCCAGTTCCTTATTAACCAGCTAGGAAAATCGGGTATATGTTGAGCATTCGCACTAAGCTGTAACATTTAGTTGGCGATAAGTCGCCAAACTTGGCAAACTTCTTTATCATTTTCTAATAACTCTAAAAGTGAAAAATTGATGTCCCCAAAGAAATAAATCGTTCATTTTCTGCCCTACCTGAAGCTTTAAAACCCCCAAACCAAATAATCATAATGTTTTCACA
Source organism: Argiope argentata (assembly GCA_026289955.1). Lineage (NCBI taxonomy): Eukaryota > Metazoa > Arthropoda > Arachnida > Araneae > Araneidae > Argiope > Argiope argentata. Next base: position 4,748,201 of record JAOUZG010041575.1, read on the forward strand.
TGTTAAAACTGTACTTACACTTCATTAAACTTTACAAAAAATGCAAACATCATTAGAAGCATTGTGAAAAATTTAGATGTTATTATATTTATCACAAAATTATTAAGAATGTGTCTCAATAAAAATTTATAAAATTAGACATTATATAAAAGTTTTTTTTAAATTTCTACATTCATCTCAATGATATATGTACAAATAATTTTATCTCTTTTTCCAAACAAAACAATATTTCAAATACCGTTTTAAAGAATTTATTTCCATGCCGATTCAAGCCTTGCGATATTTTCAAGGTTTGAATTCACCATTGCATTTCTTTCTTATAAAAATAAATAAAAAATTTCATCTACTAAATAAAAAATTGAATGTCTTCCTGATCGTCTGCTCTCCCCCCTCCCCATGCGCCTGTTATCTGCCGAAAAATTTATAGATTGGGGAACAATTCTGAAAGGGATCGCGAAAGGGGTCAGGTAAGGCACGACCATTGCCATCCGAGGTTAACTTCAGACAACAAAAACATTTCGAATTTTTATGTCGATTTCTTCCTGCAGACATTTCGCTGATCTTTGACTTTTCGAGATAGGGAAGAACGTTCGCACGTTGAATCAGTTCACGGGAAATGTATCTGAACGTCACTCGTTAGATAGAGCGAGTCCAATTTTGTTGTTGAATTCCTCGACTTCTTTTCACGCTGCGAGTGTAAAATATATTTTTCTTATCTTATCTGTAAGATGGATTTTTGTTTCGTGTTAGTGGAATGGAAAGCTTTATTGTGAGGGTTCTTCATGCATTGCAAAACTCATATTTTAAAAACGGAAGATATATATAATGGTTTAGCAACTGGAGAAGATGAAGGTTGCTTTTTATATAAAAAAAATATCGTGAAGGCCTTAGGTCCATTATATACCGTCGCTGAATATTTTAAGGACTTTAGTTTGTGCAATTCTTCTCTATACTATTTGCAGATTTAGTGTCATCGTGGAATAGTAAAATAGCCAACTTAGAAGCAGGTTGTTCCTATTATTCGCGTGCCTGATATATCTTTGTTTTCACTAGTACAGATTTGCATTTTTATACTACTAATAATAATATAACATAGAAAAATTGAACCGTAGACTTTTTCCTTTAACATAAATTCTTAAAATAATTTTTTTCTTTTTTTAATTGTTCGAATTAGGAAACACAATTGATAAATCTGTAAATTGTAAATGGATTTCGGTTGCAATCTTCGATTTAGTTTATAATCTTGTTTCTAAATTAAAATTTGAAAAATTAGATACCGCATTCATTATGCTGGCGATTAAAACTTTGTTAGATGTATAGAAGTAAAATACCATCTTCGCTTATGCCATTTTCTGTTAATAATTTTAAATATCTAGTTCCTAAATAGTATAATTATTATGGAAGGAAATGTTCTTCAATGATCAAGAACTGAATTTACAGTGTTTGTGGATAAATAGTTAATTCAACGATAACTTATAGCATATTTTAACTTGAAATCTGTCATATTGATCCAAAGTCGCTGCTTTTACCATTCTAATGATTTAAATTAATGATACTTGTAACTTATATATTTAATATGTATGCTATAAGTATATTCTAAAACTATGGAATTCAAAAATTGTTATATGTAATACTATATTGATTAATTAGTATTTAAATAAAGGTAAATAATAATTTATAAATAAATAACAATAGAAATTCTGTGGATATAGTAGAAATTCCACATCTTTCTAAAATTTACTGATGCCTTCTAAATGGTACCTGCACAAAAATATTGCCATTCGTTCGAATTGGGTTGAAAGACTGCATGCAATTATATACAACTTTAACCCGTTGGCTAATGCTGACGATGTTTTACTTATATCTATGATTCACACTCACTCAGGATTTAAGGAATGTAGAGTTGGTAATCTAATTAGATAAAAGATCCGTATGAGGCATGGCAGCGAGCATGTTAAAAAATAAATCCAAAATCATTGAGGTGGTAATTAGTCCTTAAATGTATAACTACGAAAACAATAAGGAATGTTTAGTTTCTTGGTTCCTATATCAAATGAGTAAATGAAAGACGAATGAAATAACAGATTTTAATCCAAATTGTATCAAGTGGTTATAACTTCTTAGCCATAAAACTACGAGACAAATGAAATGTGACTAACTTCATGGTCATTGCACCAAAATATCAAAGTATATTAATAAATAGCTGATTTATTACCCCAATTTATGAAATAATTCTAAGTTGTAAATAGTATAAATAGAAACAAATAACGATGGCCTACTACATTGTTTTTTACAGAGACGAAACAAAAAACTTGATGAAGTTATTCTACTTCATTATATTCCCATTAGAATAAATTGTTTTTTTTTCTTTCCTTAATGCACTTTATTATATCCTACTATTCACTCCGGTAATCGGAGAATCATTTTCGTTACCTTTTACTGCGGAAGAGTTGAAATTTTCAGAGCACTAAAAGTAAAACCTTCTAGCTCAGGCCTCGTGAGAGGTCCATCCCATTCCTGCCTCATCATTTTCTGCCTGCGATAAACCCTTTCTTTCCCCAGAAGATTCGTATCTCAGATACCGTCTGCAAAGCCCATCATCTCGATGAAGACTGACCCGGTGACGTCACCCGTAAAAGTCACGTTCCTGTGCTCACTGGAAATGACAATTGTAAAATTCTAGGGGCTCCCAGTGCTAGATAATTGAGTAAGGTCGGGGGGTGGACGTGCTATATCTATCGTCTGCCATGGAGATCCCCAGGCAACGGTTGAGCCCTCACTTTTGGAAATCCTAAACACAGAAGCAGTTTTGGGGGGAGGTTGTGATTGGTTAGGTACCTTTTTCTTCCCTTTTGAATTGATTCTTGCCTTGGGCACTTCACTTCATGGGTTTGAGATATCGTCTGCAAAAAGCTTTTACCTTTCAGCCCCCTCCTTTCCAAGGGCGGATTCTGTCTTTAAGCATTTACGTACCAAATCGGATTTATATAGGGGGCAACTTAAGCTCGAAGAACCAACTGCAGTAAGATATTTGTTGAGTAAAATTGTTTCAGATGCCAATGCATAATAACACTGATATTCTCTTGAGGATATACTCTAAGTGATAAGTGTAAACCGTTCAGTTTTGAATTCATACATATGTCCTGAAAGTTTTATTTTCTTCAGCAAACGCTAGAAAAGCAATTATGGTTTTAAAAAATGTAGTAAATGTAATTAGTTTACTTTCTCATTCTAAACTAAATTCTCTGCCAAATTTATAAGAAAAAGTACAGTATATTTTATCTCGTTACAAGCAATTCATTCGATTTAAGAATTCAGTATCCAATTAAATAATAATTTCATTGAATGTATTTTGGAACATTAGGTGTTGAAAACCCAAAGAAACTTTGCCAGTGTAAAACTATGGACCCGTTGTGTAACAGATGCATCAGTAAAATAATGTAATTAATTGACTCAACATCTTTAAAGTCATAAGAAAAAAAATTCAGGACTCCAATCCCAAAAGTTGACGTGATATCTACAATTTTCATTTATATAAAATCTCACGACTTTTAGATGTGTTTTCCCTTTTTATTTTCCAGATAAATCTCAAAAACAAGGGTTTCTAATAAACTTTATTTTCTGTGTGATGGAAAAACCCATGGAAAAGTTATCTAACCCCAACTATTATACTTACTTCTACAATTTTTATTTCAAATGAAAGTCCATGCATTATCATAGATATGAGCTAAAAAGTTACTTGACCCATATGTCAGAGAAATCGAGGGGGAGGGGAGAAAGGGAGGAAAATGTCTGTAGCCCACACCATATATTATTATAAAACATGCTCTAATCGCCAATCACTACATAGATTTCCAATTTAATTTAAAATTTTAAGATGTTTAGATATGTTATGAATGATCTTCTGAAAAAGGATTGGTTTAGGGATCGCCATCAAGGACCATATACTTTCGAGAGATGTCTCAAAATAAAACATTAGCCCTACCCCCTGTCTCAATAATTTCGCCACTTTACTTACATAGATAACTAATCAGAATGTTCCATATTTACTGTAATAGTGTAATTTTACTTTCAATTAGAGTATTAGTTGAATTTCATTAAAGTTATTTCACATTATTAAAGTGATGCAGTTAATATGATGGATAATCAACTTATCTCTGAAGAAGACCCACCTGAAATTAAATTGACAGCTTATATTTATGTATACCTCATAACTTGATTCATCATAATGTTTGAAATTACAGAATTGAATCATCAAATTGAATCTACAAAATACCTTCAATTGTGATATTTAAAATATCGTCTCATGTTTGAATCCTTATTGCAGGAGATGATGCTTCATAATATTTTTGAATGATAGTCAGCTTCCAAAATAATAAACCAGTGCCAATTTTTATTAGGTATTTGCATGTGTTTTAATTAGCAACATCTATTGGTGAACATATGAAGTATCTTTATAAATGCCAATGGTTTTGTCGTTTATATAGATACTCCATAAATATAAGTTTATAGATATAAGTATATCGATGGCAATTTACTATTACTTTATTGTTATCATTTTTTTCATTTAATAGTATTGCGTTATTCAATGTATTAAGACCCGAATCATGGAACGCTCCAAAATGCATTTTCGTCATTCATTGCTTTCTTTTTGTCTGATTTGAAGAAATCTGCTATCGAAGCCCATCAGATACTTTTAGATGTTGCTGAATTTATGGTGACATTGCTCTGTCATATCCTAATTTTCAGTTTTGATTTCAACGATTTCAGAGAGGTGAATTTGATGTCAATGACAAAGAACGTCCTAAAAGAAGAAGAAGAAAATCGAAGGCAATCAGTTGGAAGACTTATTGGACAAAAATATGAAAAAGTTGTAGAAAACGATGGCAAATATTTTGTTTGATATATATTGTACCAATTTTTCTCAATAAATGCCCTTTTTTTTAAAAAATGAAAAAAAATCAAAATACATGCAAGCACTTAATATATTACTATTCTTTATATGCCAATTTTTACCTCTCTACCTGCATGATTCCAAGAATTACTGAATTTTCAAAAGTTAATGTTCCAATTTTCAAACATCCGATACATAATATAATTTTATGCATTAAGTTATGTTTTGTTCTAGATAAATGTATATTGATATGACATTGTTTTTGAAATTTTGAAATCGTATTTCATCCACAAAATTTCCCGCTTCTTCGAGGCGAGTAGTTTCTTGATCGGTCGTCATATCTCCCATATCTTCTGTAGAGGTACATACATTTTCTGGGGCTGGGGCTTAAGTAAATGATTCAATATCACCGCGGCCTTGTTTCTTCGGCGGGGCGCCCTCCATTATTTGATGAAGACAATACACTTTCCTCGAAAGCATCTTTCATCTCGGCTCGTCATTCATCACAGACCGGGGCTGTCATCGAACAAAAGATTGCATCCATCTCAAACGGCATGAGCAGGGCGTGGAAGGAGAAGGAAAAAAAAAGGGCGCCAAAACACTCCGCGGAGTGTTTTGTGCAGGAAAGATGTTCCGAATTGAAACCCGATAGTTCCGCGCCCAAATGGGTTTTGCGGCGTGGGAATCGGCGAACGTGTTTCCTGGCATCGATCACCCTCTGCGGCTGGAATAGTGTTGCACCCCACACCTAACAAAAGTTTACCTGTTTTCTGGAAAGGTGTTTTCCTTTTTTGATCTTAGGTCCTTTCATTCGTAGATTCTCACATTCCATATCAGTCGATTCGAAGATATTCTTGTGTCACATGCAAGAGTAATGCGTTTCTAAGATTCCTCAGTGCAAGAAACGGTCATCCAACATAAACATATTATATCGAGTAGCAAACTTTTTAACATCATTAACATGTCTTTAATTAGTTGATTCCCACATTCCATATCAATCAATACGAATATATTCCTGTGTCGCATACTAGAGTAATGCTTTTCTAATATTCTTCAGTGCAAGAAACGGTCATCCGACATAAGTATATTAAACTTGGTAACATCATTTACAAATCTATTATTCGTAGATCCTCAAATTTCACATCAGTTGATACGAAGTTATTCTACTGTCACATATTAGTGATGGATTTCTAAGATTCCTCATTGCGAGAAACTGTCCTATAACATAAACATATTATATCGAGTAGCAAACTTCTTAACATAATTAACGTGTCTTTCATTCGTAGATTCTCACATTCCATATCAGTCAATACGAATATATTATTGTGTCGCCTACTAGTGATAGATTTCTAAGATTCTTCAGTGCAAAAAAAACGATCATCCAACATAAACATATTATCTTGGGTATCAAACTTGTTAACATCACATGTCTTTTATTAGTAGATTCTCACATCCCACATAAGTTGATACGAAGATATTCTATTGTCACACACTAGGATGATGCATTTCTAAGATTCTTTATTGCGAGAAACGGTCATTCGACATAAGCAAACAAATTATATAGAGTACCAAACTTCTTAACATAATTAACATGTCTTTCATTCGTAGATTCTCACATCCCATATCAGTCAATACGCAGGTATTCTTGTGTTACATGCTAGAATGATGCATTTCTAAAATTTTTCAGTGCAAAAAACGGTTTTCCAACATAGAGATATTATTTTGGGTGTCAAACTTGTTAACATCATTAACATGTCTATTATTCGTAGATTCTCACATTCCACATCAGTTGATACGAAGATATTCTAGTGTCCCATACTAGGGTAATACCTCTCCAAGATTCTCCACTGTAAGATAAAGTCCATATTCTCCGTTTTGGGCTATTACTGTTATTTATTGGGCTATTTCTATTTCCAGTGTTTCTGGTTTCACATACTAGGGTGATTCTTGTCTTAGATTCTCCACTGTAAGAAAAGGTCATCCAAAACAAACATGTTCTCCGTTTTGAGATGTATGTAAAATATCTTCAATCCATAGAGGAAACACAAGTCCTTGTTTTTGGCATTTATACTTTCAAAGATTTTAAATCTCTGTAAAGATATAAAGAGTGTCTCATAATGAAGGCAAGATTAAAATTTGTCGCCATTCATACAATAGGGTATTGACATCCTTATTAATAAAATCATTTGAGAGCTGATAGTTTCAATTTTAATAAAAATAGAGTGTTGCATGATAGAAGAACGTGTTATTGTGGAACATTATGGCCGCATTTTAAAAATTTGAGAATACGCCTCTTAGATCTTTTGATTTTACACCATTTGATTTTTTATGGGGTTATTTGAAGTCAGCAGTCTATCCAATAAGTCTACGAGCACGCGTCCATGGAAGGAGGAAATTCAGCTCTAAATCAACGAAATTCAGTCACATTTATGCAAAATAGTCTTGGAAAATTTCAATAAAAATGTTCGTATGTGCCAGCCAAGATGCGGAGGCATTTGCCGTATGTGTTATTCCATACATTATACTATTTTGTGTACATAACGACTGAATAAAAATATAACGATTAAAAGGAATAAAATGGTGTTTTTTTTTATTTAATTCAAATCTTTCATTAACACATTGTTTATCGCGCAACGAATCCTAAAGATCAGCTGATTTTTAATAGGTTGCCAACATTTTAATGCAATAATATTGGCAAACTCAAATCTTGAGTTAATTTTGGGACACTCTTTATAAATGCACTGTTGCTAATTGGAGACATACTTCGAATGGAATCGTGGGTGGATTAACCCTAAACACGAAACAACTTTAAATGTGTTCTGAGTTCATCAATTTCAAAGAAAAACCCATTGTAAGTAAAATGGAACAAATTTTTATAAAATTAGAATATAAGATAATGAATGTCTGTATTTTTAGCACAATTTTTGCATTAAGCTAAAATTAGGGCTAACATGTTTTCCAAACTCTAAATTCATTCTTATTTTATGATAGAGGATGGAAATGATATAATTGTTGAAAATAATGCGGTAGCATTTGAAAATAACTTCATAAAGAAAGCAAGCGAGTTAGAAACTACTTCATATTTCAAAGTTCAAATACTTTTAGGGTTTTATAGACTAAGCTAATTATGGTTTTGCCATACTCATTAGATAATCTATTCCAGCGGATTTCATATAAATAATATTAAAACGTTTCATTCAGCATTAAATATATATATAGAATGATAATTGATTTCACAAAATCCCATTTATTTGGGGATTTGTATGCAATATACTCCAAAAAATGTTCAAACAGCATGATAAAAAACATACGAGTACAGAATGATTCCAAAATGAAAAATATTGTTGGAAATATTGTCTATGAACCATATTACTTGAATAGTAGAAATCTGTATTCTTATTTCTAGACGATAGCATGCCATGCGGATTCATGTAGGAAACATGCTTTAAATAAACTAATACAACCTCAATAATAAAAATTAAATAAAGTAATACAACCTCAATAATACAAATTAAATAATGTAATACAAACTCATTAATACAAATTAAATAAAGTATTACTTACTCATTAATACAAATTAAATAAAGTAATACAACCTCAATAATACAAATTAAATAAAGTAATACAACCTCAATAACACAAACTAAATAAAGTAATTAATCATCAATAATACAAATTAAATAAAGTGATACAACTTCAATAATACAAATTAAATAAAGTATTACAACCTCAATAATACAAATTAAATAAAGTATTACAACCTCAATAATACAAATTAAATAAAGTGATACAGCCTCAATAATACAAATTAAATAAAGTAATACAGCCTCAATATTACAATTAAATAAAGTAATACAACCTCAGTATTACAAATTAAATAAAGTAATACAACCTCAATAACACAAATTAAATAAACTAATACAACCTCAATAATACAAATTAAATAAAGTAATACAACCTCAA
>JAOUZG010041575.1:4768146-4782229 GCA_026289955.1 Argiope argentata
ATATTATATTCATCGAAATACTACAAATGGAAAATTTAATGACTCTTCACGATTTAATCCTCCATGCGCTCAAAATTCTGCCTTCTGTAAACATAATAAAATAGAAGAGGTATCTACGGTGGAGTAAGATATTTTATCTGTTTTAAATGCATTATATATATATATATATATATATATATATATATAATTAGATGAATTAAAAACGGAAGTAAAAAATGAAGAAAAAAACTATAGTGAAAATAGGAAATAATCTAAAGAAAAAGAAATTCGGCTTGATGATTTTCTCAAGGGTCACCATCAGGCAGGGATTCCAATAAAAAGTTTAAAAAAATTTTTGTAAAGGGTTGGACTGTTGTTTAAAAAAATTAACCCTTCTATGACCCGAAACATTCGCCGTTCTAAAGTATAAGAGATGCATCATATTTTAAGAATATAAAAACAAACGACAATTATAAAAAATTTCGAGTCATAAAATGGTTAATTTTTTATACAATAGTAAAATCCTTTACAGAAAAAATTGCACCTTTTATTGGAATCCCTGCCTGATGGTGATCCTAGAAAAAGTCATTAAGCCGGATTTCTTTTTCTGTTTTTTCTTTAAGTACTTTCCTATTTTCACTATAGTTTTTTTTAAATTTCTCTTTTTGATTCATCTATATTCCACTATGTTTTTAGTAATAACAACAAACGTGCTCTCTAAATACATTTATGTATCTTTATAATTTAATAATTAAAATAATTAAAAATTGCAATTCTTAATTTTTCTCTAATAAAATTGTTTTTATCTTTGTTCTTTATATATATATAATATAAGAACAAAGTCTGCCTTCCGTGAACATAATGAAATAGAGGAGGTATCTACGGTAGAGTAAGATATTTTATCTGTTTTAAGTGCATTGTTTCTACTTTCTTGTTTGCATCGCAGATTCACAATCACGTTTTTGAGCTGTTTTTATTAAGGAGAGATTTTTTCATTGTTTCATTTTTCATCATTTTTTCAAAAACGTGTTTCTTGAATACAAGGAGGTCTAAAATGTGGATATTTGTCAAATTCTTGAGGTAGAATTTGTTTGACGATTGCTGTATTTTTCACTTACTACGTATGCAAGAATGTAATAAATAGAAACGTAAAGAGCTGGACAGATAAAAGTAGACACATTTCAATTCCCTCAATTAACTAACCATCTGCTGGTTTTTACTTTCACTTGCGTGTAAACGAAGTAATTCAAAAACAGAAAGATTTAAATAAAGGAAATCCTGTATAGTAAAATTATAGTATTATTTCAAATTAGATTTTTTTATCGATTGAATAAAGTTGCTCAAGATATGATTACGGTTTTCTTTACTGTGAATCACAAAGCTTTCAAACACAAGATGGAGGTATTCTCAACTTTCATGCATGATTCAATCATACCAAGGTCCACAATTTTATGCTAGGAAAAAAGATTTGTCATTTTTGTAAGAAAAACCTGGAGACATTTTTGGAAAGTCCAACATATTTGTTTGAGATTTCTAGAGAGATTTTTATAAATTCCAACACATTTGTCAGATAATACTATAGAGACTTTTGGAAAATTCAACACCTTTGTTAGAAAATGCTGGAGAGATTTTTGAAAAGTAAAGCACCTTAGTTAGAAAATGATAGAGACATTTTTGGAAGTTCCAAGACCATTGTTTAAAAATTCTATAGAGATTTTTGGGAATTTCAACAGTTTTGTTAGATAATGCTAGAGATTTTCTTGGAAATTCCATCACATTTGTTAAAGAATATTAGAGAGAACTTTGGAAATTCCAATACCCTTTGTTAAAGAATATTAAAGATTTTTGGAAATTCCAATACTTTGTTAAAGAATACTAGAGAGATTTTTGGAAATGCCACCACCTTTGTTAGAGATTTTTGGAAAGTCCAGTTTTATTCATTAAAGATTTATTTCGAAACTATTTGTGGTTCATTTTAGCTTTTTTGTTTATCCCGTTCTATCAGCTTCCAAATTTGAAACCAACGCTGCATCAAGATTTTTCATTGTAGTATTTCATTGTAGTTGCCATTATGCAACTATCATATCCAAAATTCTTAAATTTAGCTTAATCTCATTTAACCAATGTCTTGTTTTGAAAGTCTAATACATGTAGGCTATTTTGTGATAAACCCAAGTTTTGAGACGAGTAGATATCTTTAAAGACACCTGTGTTACAAGCATCTATCCTAACTTCTGGAGGAAATCTCTTTCATGCTTTCACCTGCACAAAGCACCCATGCTTTCGATGGAAAATGATCCCAAATTTACCAATCTCTAAGCTCATAACCTTGTTTCAAGGTATATTATCCTGGCAAGATTTAAAATTGAAACAGCTATTTTAGTTGGTAAAATGCCAGAAAAAAATGGAACAAAAGATATTGGAATGTAATTAAGAAAGAAAATTCTCAGTTAGACAAAAATATTTAACTGTAAAAAGTTTTCTGGATCTGGTTTTGAGTATAGTTTAAATCTAGCCATTAGGAGTTAAACTGAACCTAATTCTTTAATTAAATAAATATTGAAAAACGGATATCAAAAGTCAATTAAGTTTAAGGCATTTTAAAGAAATTAACTTCCTGCAATTTCTGAAAGAAAAAAACCCCCTAAAGATAAGAAAAAGAAGGAAATAAAACCAATTGATTCTGTACAAATTACGAAAAAAATGTGTACATTTTCGTGTGATAAGCTGGATACCATTTCTTTAGTTCTGCCTTATAAATGTGCTAGTTACTCCAAAGATAAGAGATTATGATATCAATATATACTTATGGGATTGAAGAATCTTTAGAGACTTGAAAATGCTTCAAGGACAAAGTTTTCTGTAACAAATATTCAATTATATTGTAATCAATAATAACTTAATTTAAAAAAATTGAATTGATGAATTCTGAAATGATCTCAAAAAGAATTGTTTATATTAGATAATATAATCTAAAAAATTTTTTATCTTAAAAAGCTTCTGGATTGGAAGTTTCTAAACTGGATATATACAGTTTTAAATTATCACATTTAAAAAAATAATTGTAATCTAAATGAGTCATTATTTAATTAGATTTAAATAATTTTGTCTAAAATAAGGTGAAACAAAAAGTTACATAAGTTTAAATCATTCTTTTAAATTGAGAAGGCAAAATTCACATTCCTGTTTCATAATTTCCAAATTTGGTTCAAAGACCATGTAGCAATTAATCCGTTCAATCTCAAAGTGATTTTGTGTAATCGTATTTGCAAACAGATAGTCGTAACTCTAAAAAAAGATTAAGTTTCAAACTCAAGAAAGTTTTGGAAACATAAAGGTTAATCAGAATAATCAATTCGAATTTTTCGAAAATTAGAATGCTTTCTCTGTGTATTATTAACCTACTAGAAAGTAAAAACTGTTTATAAATAATTAAAGTGTTACAACTTTTATAACAAACGTGTTTACCATATGAAAGTTTAATATAAATTTATTTATCTAAGCTTTGTTATTAACGCATGGCAGCTTCTGATTAGAAAGGCATCAGTTGCAGAATTTAAGAATATTCGAAAATACGTTATTGCCCACGTCGAAGGTGTTATTTAAAGAACTTTTTATTAACAATGAACGCATTTGGGTGATAATTTCAGTGTGATGTGTTAAGCTGCTCAACTTTCAAAACGCATCGTTTCCAACGAAATAAGCATACTCAAAGTTTATGTAAAATTCGGGAATGTTCTTCCCGGGCAGCAGGTGAGATTCAACTAGATCCAGCTGTCACTCGCCCAGAAAAGGAGGATTTGTCAACCGATGCGCCGCAAAAGAAAAAAAAAGGGTTATTTCTCACTCTTCCATGTATGGACGGGAAGTAATGGTGTTTTTGAAAGGAAGATTTTCCAGTAAAATGAATTCTTTTTCAAAGATGTATGGAAATCCTTTCAGAAAACTCTTTCAACTAGCCGTTTGTATGAGTATATGCTTCAGTTTTTATTTTATGATTTTTTTTTTAAAAAGAAGTATAATAAAATGGATTGTAGAAAATTGTTTAAAAAGAATTTTCTTGGTGAAAATTTAAGTAAATAAAATGACACGATTTTTTTTATTTCTGATTAAAAGCATTCAAAACAAAATTATGTGACATCTCATTAAAAATAATAAATAATAAAATAATAGTTAAATAAAATTTTTAAAAATGACGAATAATTTATTTTAAAAAAATCTGGATTTAAAAAAAGTACCGCAAAAGAGAGCATTAAAAGCTGTATGTAGATTTTTCTTTCGTAGATTTTTTTTACAATGAATATCGCAATAAAGAATATTCTGTAATGTTCTTTAAAAATCAATATATAGAAATATATGTAACTGCTTTCGGCGACCAATTATTAGCCGTTTTATTAATAGCATTTATTTAGCCAATTTTAATTAATAATTACATCTTTTACAATAAAAAGAGAATATTATTTTAAATGGTGATAAAAAAAATTTGGAAAGTTGAGAGGCGAAGGAAAGCCAGTTTTGTTCAAGGTTTTTTTAGAAATTTCTCAAAATTGGAGGATGGCTATTAATTGATGATGCATTTAAGGGTCATTAACTTTCATTTGAAATAAAAATTCAAGAAATAAGCACAATTGTTGCAAATGGAGTACTGATACTTTCGCTTTTTTTCAATTACTTTAAATTAATATATTAATATGGTGAAATTCGAATTTGCATTTACAGTATTTTATCAACGCTTTATTCACTTACGATTTTGCCTTGATACCCAGAAAATATGCTGAAAATATTTTCTTCTCTTTTGTTTTTTGAGAAAATTTTCTTTTAAAACGTTAATTTTTGATTTGAACCTCATGTTTTTCATTCGCATGTTAATGTACAAGAATTTAAAATACATGTTCAAGATATTGTATGTTCAAGATATTGTATGCTATTTCTTCGATATCACTCAATATTCTGAATGCCGGCCAATATCTTGAAGATATCATAACAATTTTTTGGGGTCATTTTGAGCTAATAGGGACATGCAGCATTGAGGAACGCTGAATACACTATCTGGCCAAAAGTATTAAGACACCACCCAGTGGTTTGGACTTAGAACGTACTGAGGCATATATTGATATGATGTTGGTCCTCCTTTTGCATGGATGACAGCCTGTACACGTCTGGGAAGACTTTCTACCAGTTTTTGATCCAATTTGATGAACTGACTATAGGAATTGACTACCAGGCGTCCATCGGAGATGAAATGAGTTCTTGCAGTGAGGAAGGTCGATCTGAGGAATCTGTGCTCTAATGCGTCCCAAAGGTGTTCTATGGGACTTAGATTGGGACTCTGAGATGGCCAGTCGAGTTTTTGAATACATATTTCGTCGAACTGCATCTGTGCAAGCCTCGAAGTGTGAATGGAGCAGTTATCCTGCTGGAAGGGAAATGGGCCTTGCACAAAATATTGCCATAGAGTTGGGAGAGCAGCATTGCCCAGAATTTCATATACATCTCAGAATTCATGTTTCCTGCCACAGGAACTATATAACAGGAATGGACTCAAACCAAACCATGAAAAACACTCCAAAACCATTTTGTTTCCACCACCAAATTTAAAAGTTGGCACAATGCAGTCACTAAAGAAACGTTCGCTGGACAACTCACCAGACCCAGACGCGTCCGTCTGACTGCCAGTTTGTAAAAGGAGATTCATCACTCCAAAAATCAGTTTTCCGCATGTCCACAATCCAATGACGGTGAGCCCTACTTCATTGCATTCTTTTGAATGATGTTCGAGTTCGCGGTTGCACGACCATGGTTTTAACTTTCGACGAGCAGTCCTGCAGCTAACACTAACGCCTGATGAACTATGGAACTCCTAAGAAATTTCCACCAATAAGGACTTGCTATTTTCTTTCTCACTACCCTTTTCAGAGTTCTGTGGCTGCTTTCAGCATGTTTTTTCGACCACTCTGTTCGTTTCACTGACACGACGTTTCTACTTCGCAATTACATCATTCACAGTGGATTTAGAATATCTGCAATCTCGCGAATTGATTTCCCACAAAGGTGGCATCCCACTATATAGCCACAATCAGATTCACCAACCAAATTTGACTTACTCATTGTCTCACAAACACATAAATACAACTTGACAATTCCCTGCTAACCCTTTTATAGTTTTCGATTAAACATCAAATCAACCACCAAAAGTACTTTTCAAAATGGTATCCGGATACTTTTGGCTCGACAGTGTATTTTTTAAAAATCGGTTTTAAACATTGAAAAATTTGATATCTTCCATCATTTTGCCTTAATAGTATGCAATTCATCCATTTCTTTCAAAATTAAATTTCTGTTACCATTAGATATGCAATTTGCGTTTTTTTGGTATTTTTTATAGTATAATTTACATTGATTGTAGGCCCGAGTTGGATTTTGCCGAGTTTGACTGTAATTTTCATCATCACGCTCTCTTCTGCACTTGATGGTGATCGATGAATTCGGCACATCCTGAACATGCTCTACGATGTAGGTACTCGTTCCCTCAAAATGTACCTAACAGTTCCTGGCCAATAATAAAGTCATTTGGGGACGGAATCCACCTACAGAAGCGTTATCGTTTCATCGCTCTACGAAATCTTTAAATCAAAATCGCATCCATCATTTTTGCACTCCGCAATTAGACCGCGTAATGACTCGTAGATGTCTCACTCAGCCAGAATCCCGGTTTCACGTTTTTGCGAGCGAACGGAAGTTTGCGCCGACTTTCACCCGTAAATTCCAGCTGCGAGGGAGAAAAAATAACCTTTTTCTGACAGCTGGAATATTACGGAACAATCATTTGAGTTTTAAGTTCTGCTTTTAAAAAAACTGTTTTGAATGTAATTGGGAAATTGTATTCAAAGCCAGGAACTAAGAGAATGGTAATGTACGACTTATGGACTTTTAATGTAAGTTTTTGCACTCGAATACATCATTTAATTGTATATTGCTGTATCTAAGCTAGTTTATTGGAATTGCAAAAATACGTTAAGATCTAGGGTATTTTGTGATAACAATCCATTGGTAACAAAGTAATCCAGTTTATCATTATATGATCCTGAATAAAAGATAATTGCATTTTAATTCAGAAAAAAGGAACTCTTGATTTTTGATGAGTAAAATAATCTTTGAATCTCATGAATACGGATTTGAGGCTTTGCGGAGAAAGAACTCTCGGAATTTGAGTTTTACTGTTGTTAAAGCTTTCTAATTTCTGTAAGTAGAAAAATTATCAAATCATTTTAAAGTTCCTTTTTAATTTTTGTGATCTGTTTCGTTAAAAAATTTTTAAATAATATTTGTTACATTTATTCAATAAAAAGCTTTTCAAAAAAGAATGTTTTATGATCTAAGCATGATGCTTTGGTTACGTCTGAATTGAAATTCTTCCTTTCTCCATTGTGATATGGAAAAAAATATTGTTTAGCATATTATACATTATAATTTGATTTCTTAATTTGTTTGTTAATTTAGGAGATAATTGTTATGTTATTAATTTGATAAAATAGGTTTTTGATAACGATTTTGATTTTAAAATGTATCTGTCTGTCGAATCAGCAGATTATAAATATAGTTATCTTTTAGACTTTGGTATTCCATTTGGAGGTAGCGAAATAAAAGTTCTAAAATATGTACCGAAGAAACGTACAGAAAAAAGGTAAAGGAAACAGAAAAATAAGGAAAAATTTCTTAATTATTTATTTATAAAGTCTAAATTCCTTTAAATACAATACGGCCTTTTATTCTGAAATAACTAAGAAATTTTATTTTGTAAATTCTTCAGAGACTCATTGTTGTAAATTTCTTGATTTACAGAATGAAAAGCATTGTTATATTTTAACACATTCAGGTATCTAGATAACTAATAATGAAAGCTTGAACACTTGATATATAAAAAAATTTTGAAACACGAATAATACATTCTCGAATAATACATTCTCAAATACTACTCTAAAAATAAAAAAAATGGTGAATGAATTTCTGATTGACTGTTTTGGTGTTGCCAAATGGCCATATCAAATTTATTAGCTTCATTCTCCAGAAATATTTGAGAATATCAGAGAATTGATATTTCTTTTTAAAAGAACTGGCAACCAATAAATTTATTTTTAAATCTCAAACGATACCTATAACAGAAATATCAACATTCAATTTATCAAATAGTCTTTAATTTCTTAAATATTATTTACAATGCCAATATATTTAAAGTAGTTAATTAATGTAATTAATGCCCAACTGTTTCTTCTCTAAAACTGCTCAACTAATTTTCCGCAATATCCTAAAATGATTAAGCAATTCTTGCGATTGTTTTCCCCTTAACTTTTTAATGGAGTCAAAAATTAAGTCTCGGCGAAACAAATTCATTAACATTTAATCGCGCGCCTTTTGAGGCTCCCTGAAAGCTTTTGGGCTCGAGTTTCCGTCACCTAATCGGTTTAAAACTCGGATTAAATTTTAACTCTCCCTTTCTTACTTCTTGGGGAGACTCGTGTTACTGTTTTCCTTTAAAATCCCCGCTTTATTTGAGCGGAGGAATTTTCGTTTGGGACACAACCAGATCAGATTCTTCTATTAGGCTCTCTAGTAAATGGTGACCGTATTTGCCCGAAAAGGAAACCGCATCGCTTTTTGAATAAGATATACTTCTTGGTCTTGTGTTTTTTTAAGTCCCGACTTTCTGTACATTATATTTATTTCTATATCTGATTTTGTCTGATATTTGAGTCAACAATATTCTTTATTTAGAATGCATTCTAATGAAGAAATATTTTTGTCGAATTTTCTAAATGGGAAAATTAAAATAGTGCACAAGATTCATCTATTTTTATTTTATTTTTAATATTTACTCTTTATTGTATAGCAGCAATGTTGTTTGAATATAAGATCAATTCAATAAATATGCAACGTATATGTGTATAATTACTAACCTTAGAAGGTGTTATAAAATGTACTTAAAATAAGTTTTTTAATATCTCACAAAGAATAAAATAAGTAATTTGGTTAATTTGTTTTTTTAAAGTCGTATAAAAACTATTTTATCGTAAAAGTATGCATCAAATTAATTGAAGATGTTAACATTTTGGTTAATTTTAAACTAGAAATGTAATTAAAATTTGGAAAAAAATCCCTATTTGAGGTTGCATACAATACTCCAAAAAGTAAATGCTGCCAAAATTTTAGTAACTCGAATTTAGATAGATTCCTGTAGGACGACTACCTGTTGCAATGGTTTTCACGGCAAGAGTTCGGCGAAATTTCTGCAGTTCTTAAAGGATTATAGTGTCTAGGACCCCGAAACCATCCTTTGTTCAACATTTTATGTATATAAGATATCCGTTCAACGCTTTTCCCATATTATCTTATGAATAGTATAATTAGAGTAATATTGATTGGATTTTAACTGGCATGAAGTACATTGTTAGAAAAGTGCAAATTTCGGACGACTTCGTAAATAGGTTCATATTGATCAAAGTGGGTGGGAATGTGTTGAAATTTTCATTTCGCTGTATTGTTCTTAATATTGAAAAAAAATCGAAATAATTTCATTAAGACGAATAACTTTTAGAATTAACAGTTTTTGGTAACTGCAATATATTAGAAGTTTGGATCCGGCGTCCTGGCCCAGAGGTAGCACGTCTTCCTCGTGATCTGGGCTTCCCGGGTTCGAGTCCCGGTTCGGGTATGGTTGTTCTTCTGTGTTCTATCCTTGAGGCGTGTGAATGTGTCCCTCTGTAAAAAGGGGCTGTACAAGGGAATGTGATGAGTGTGTGTAGCTAAAGTCGTACTCTTGACCGTAGTTGGCGCTACTTCAAACAAGAGACGCTTATTTCGGCTTAAATCCACTGATGCATCAGCGGGCTTGTCCATGGCAAGTGCCATTAGGAGCTGAAAAGTTGTTTCCAAACTCTAATTTTGACTGTTTGCTGTTTTTTGCTTTTGACCGTCAGCAATATTATCCTCATCCTCCTTTTCCAAATGCATTTCTGTTGGATACCTTGCTATCTCATTGATGGATGGAAATAAAATTCAATGGATCAAATTCATAAATTTTAATTTTTTATTGAAATTGACTTTCCATGAACCAATTTAGAAGCGCATGCCTTTATTTGCAAGCGTCAACCACTTGTATACTAGCGCTAACTATTTCAAAGAGCAGCAAACAAAACATTTTATCTCCCAAACAAAGTCAGAGCTTTTAATATGCATTTCTTCCATATCCAACAGCGATGGAAATTCTAAGTTAGAACAATCGCGTTTTCAGCCGGCGACGTTTGCATGCGATAAAGGAAAGAAAGTGCTTTCCTCTGATTTATCGGCTTATGAATAATTGGCTGAAGTTTTGAATATAAAGTGATGGGATGTGACATAGCATACGAAATTTAGTTTAACGACTACCCATTAGTATTTTCATAGATAAAATTCATAAAAATGGAAATTCTTCCATTGGGGTCGCATCTAAACATTTTGCTATTTGTGGCTTGAAGATGCTCTCAAAAAATATATGCTGATGTATGAGTCAGTATAAAGGATTTTCAACTGAAATATATGTATTTAAAAAATGTAATTTTTGAGGTAATAATCCATGACCGCTAATTGTGAGGTAATAATCCATGACCGCTAATTGTGATACTTATTCGAAACCATAGAATAAAGGTTTTAACCGTTCACAGCATATGTAAGTGATATATTTTATGCCAAAATTATCGGGCACAAAATTAAGAAAAATGGGAACTATTCTAGTGAACAGTGTAGCATATCAAACTGTAGATTAAACCGTCGATCATTTTCGCCAAATCAAAAAACGGTCGCCAATAGATCTACGCGCCAAAATTTTTCTGCCATGTATTTAAAAGCATTAAATAATTAAATGGCCACTAAATTTAAATTTGGCGTGGTTGACGCGTTCTAATACGTAAGTACCAGGAAAGGCAGATCAACGATTCATTCAAAACATAGTCACTTAAAGTTATAAGCAGTTACCTAAATTGAGATAATTTCAAAGCAGTCTACATTCAAACAGTTCTAAATAAGTACGCATATACATATTTGTAAATAGTTAGCATTATGAAGGAAGATACCAATCCAAAAACTAAGTGGAAAAATAAAAATCGACAATATGATGCACAATGTAACTTTTATATTATTATTATTTATATCAATATAAATTTAGTATCAGATTAAATTAAATTTTTTTCATAACACACTAGAAAAGATTAAGGTTTACTTTAATGTCAATTAATTAAAATTTAGTGAAAAAGAAATTCTTAAATTGAACGGAGTCAGGTCATTTAAATAATAGATTAGGAGAAAATAAATCTTTTTAAATAGTTTTTAAATTATTCAGTAGCATGTTTGCATTTACAATAAAGGCAAAGATCATTTAATCACTATTATTTCAATAATTTATTAGGAAATGTTTACCTTTCATTAATATTTTTATAAAACTTTCATCCCTGTCACGTATTTAATTACCTTGAAATTTTTATCTTCTTGGTTTCTATTTAAAGGATATAAATTCTTTTTTCTTTTTACTTAGGAATTAGAAAATGCACCGATATATTACCGTTGAAAATAAAAGCTTCATTCATAATATTATTGTGAATTTCTTTTAACTGCTTTGTTAACATTTTAAATCAGGTTTATAACATGTTCCTATGATAAAATTCGCTGATGAAATTATAAATATAAGACATTTTGATGAAAACAAAGAGATTGTTGTAATATTTTAGTAAGGCCTTGATTTTGAGACTTTTTTGGAGATCCAATACCATTTATCACTTTGTATATTAGCCTATTGTATGCCAACTCGGATGGTATGAGCAAAACGGCCTTCTGTGGTTATGGTGCGGAAATTTGGAGAGGCTAGTACCAGCACAAGTATCATGTACGTAATCTGACCAGAATTCAAATTTGTGAACTTTTTTCCTAAATAAAGGAACTGAAATATAATTTTCCAAGCGTTTGTTTCTACGAAATTTTAATTAAACCCGCCACCCTGTTTTGGCGCCAAGTATCATTCAGTTTACTGTGGATACGCAGGCAAGATGGGGATTGTTCTAACTTAGTGTATTTACTGTAAACTTTTAAAATATAAGTTATATTAATGTATATCGGACCATTCAATACGAAACTTACAAAATGTCAGAATCTAAAAGAAAATAATCAAAATTTCTTTGCTTTTCAACTTTATATTTCTTTTTCAAAAAATGCGTGTTTATACTCTTCTTTTGAGTGTATCGGATAATTATGCTTTGTCTCTTGAATGTGAATCAGGGGAGCATGGTTACATTGTTTAGTAGACAATTTAGCATTTGTCATCAGTATTCATTATACCATAAGAATATTATCATCGTTTAACTATCATATACCAATATTGTTCACTTTTTGTAGTGTAATAATTTTTAAGATATAAGACTTTATAAGATGTGATTTGACCATTCAATACGAGACTTATGTCCCGAATTAAATGTCTTAACAAAAAAATCAAAATATTCAAAAAATATTAAAAATACACTAAGATTACTTTTTCGAAAGCGTTACTTTGAACAAAAAAACTCTTGTACATTTACATGGAAATCCTAAAAATTTGCTACAGCTGGACGAAAGCGGAAATTTATACTTAAAAAAATATAGTTACATAACTTCGGGAACAATTAAAAGAAATTGTGAGGAGTATTTTTATCATGTCAGAACATGAGGCTGTTTTGGGTATGAGGTTTATGACGTCAACGGAAATTCGAAGGCGAAAAGTTGAAATCATATTATATGCACGAGCATTTCGAAAAATCAACTTTTAATAAAGCATTGCCATTGCATTTATAAAAACTCTGATTAAAAAAATATGTTAATGACTACAGAAAATAAAACCAAGAAAAATGCCATTTTGATCACGTGATTATGTGAAATGAAATAAAAAGGGAATGTGATATTTTTTAAAACAATAAATTCGAGACAAAGTTTTTTGGATCGTTTGCAATACTAAAGTGACTCATTCAATGAAACGATTAAAATGAATAAAATTATAATTTAACTTGCACGAGCACGTGATGCTTGGACGTTCAAGAAATGGTATTCTGACATGGTATATTGAAATATGCATAGCAGATTTCATTTTAATCTTTTTTTTTTGTACTAAGAAATAGAGCAACATTATTGTTGAAAAAAGTAATTAATCTTTTATCTTATAATCATCGAACATGACATTTTAATTGTTAAAGATGTCATTTAAACCTTTTTTATTTTGTCACAATACATTCTTAATAAAGACCACACGATGTTTCTACGAAAAAGGCCATTTCAGATAGAAAATATTCCTTGCATTTTCATTTACTTATATTTTTATTTGATAATATTAGAAAATAAGAATCGTTTATTCCTTAGGAAATAAAAAAAATGTAAAGACATTAATTCGCGGGAGAGATGAAATATTCTTTTAGCTGAAGCTTGTAAAATCATAGCTGACGAGAGACTATAAATAATCTCAAGTCAAAGTAATCAAAAAGAAAAAAAAAGGAAGATATATCTTCATGTTTTATTAATATCAACAACCAACTTGTGGCCACACCATTTAATGAAAAATCTTCCCAAGATATCAAGGAGACACGTATCAAATAATCTACCGCCACAATACATACAGCGTTTTTTTTTATAAAGTAATACGGTTCCTTCAATTTTAAAAAGGAAAAAGAAGAACTCCCTTCTATATTAATTAAAAATTCATTCATTTATGCCGCGAAGCATCCGTTTAATATTGTTCTCTGCATATTCCAAGAAAACTTGTTACAAACTGAGCATCCATTACTCACGGCTCCAAAACGTGAATGATTAATTGCCGCCACTTGCAGCTCGAAGACACGTGAGGCACCCTTTTCTTTTTTCTGACTTGGAGGAACTTTTAAATCCTTTTCTTTCTGGGCGGAAGTGCCTCTTGGGAAATTAGCTTACGTGCCTGCTTCCGGTCTTTGCCATAAGTCCTTGTGCCAGGTATGTTCCATCACTCACTCACCCCCAGGATTTGCGAGGAATTCATTACGGGTTCATAAAATGCTCGCCTGCTTTTATTCAGTGACATGAAAGA